>WNWK01029087.1:0-24745 GCA_009830355.1 Cherax destructor | reverse complement strand
GGAGGTCATCAACTGCCACGAGTCAAGTACTTCCTCCTTAGAACTGACTCACAAGTGACACATGTCTGTGTGTCAAAAGAGATAAAACTATGAACTAACACCCGGGTACCTATTTACTTTTTGTAAGAACATCAGCAGGTGCAATGAGAATTGATTTGTACAGTCAGCTACCATTTAGTTACAGTCAGCTACCACTTAGTTACGTCAGCTACCACCTAGTTACAGTCAGCTACCACTTAGTTACAGTCAGCTACCACTTAGTTTAACAATGGCAGGAGATGTAAGAAGACTTCAATACGACTCATCGTGCCCAGGATGCCACCCTTCATCGCCCACTATCACCCAGTTAAGTGTTTACGGCCTGATGAGGAGGGTAGTCTGTTTTATGGCCTGATATGAGGGTAGTCTGTTATATGGTCTGATAAAGAGGGTAGTCTGTTGTATGGTCTGATAAAGAGTGTAGTCTGTTGTATGGACTGATGAAGAGGGTAGTCTGTTGTATGGACTGATGAAGAGGGTAGTCTGTTGTATGGTCTGATGAGGAGGGTAGTCTGTTGTATGGTCTGATGAAGAGGGTAGTCTGTTGTATGGTCTGATGAAGAGGGTAGTCTGTTGTATGGTCTGATGAGGAGGGTAGTCTGTTGTATGGTCTGATGAGGAGGGTAGTCTGTTGTATGGTCTGATGAGGAGGGTAGTCTGTTGTATGGTCTGATGAGGAGGGTAGTCTGTTGTATGGTCTGATGAGGAGGGTAGTCTGTTGTATGGTCTGATGAGGAGGGTAGTCTGTTGTATGGGAAATACGGACAGTAGGTGTAATGAGACTTGACCATTTTTTTCCCGAACTTTATTGAAATATTTCCAGCATCCTTGAAATCATTCCAACAATCCTGGAAAGATTCCATCATTTCTGGAATCTTTTCAGTGTTTCTGGATGTCGGCTGTAATTCTTTCATATTTCACCGAATCCTAACGTTCTTGCTTCTCCATTCAGGCTTTCCAGAAAGTAAAATCATCAAAGCTGGAACTCCATAAAGAGATCGTGAAGAATCATCGCTCATGTAACCTTTACAGCAGTCCTGCAGCCGTTTTCAGCATTCCAGGAATCTTAACATCATTCCAAGAACCCTTATAAAATGTTGATAAACACTAGTGCAGATAACCTAATGTCTTTCCAACATTTTTACAGCCCAGTTTAGTATTCACAAATTCCTTAACAACAAGTCTGGAACGCTGTAAGGGCGTTCTTAATTACCTGTCGAGCGTTACTGTTCCAGGAGTGTTTTGAATCTTTCCAGCTTTCGTGGAATTCTTCCAGTATTCTTCAGTTCCTTTCCAGCACTCCAGAAGCCCTAATTATAAATCTTGGAACCCTGTAAATAGCGCTTTAATCCCTTCTAGCATTCCAGGAACCCTAAGAAACAAATCTGAAACTCCGAGATCATGAAGACCGTCCGCATTCGTCGAGTCTCCCAGCATTGATGAAATCCTCCAGATTCCTTCAATCCCTTTCAAGCATTCAGGGATCCTCAGTAGTTGTTTCCTCTGGTTCAGTCGACCAGCTTATCTCCTGAGTGGTGAGACCAGTATTTTCCCTCCCCACCTTCTTCCTCAACTTCTTCAATACCCTATCATTGCCCCCTCTCTCTCCTCTCTCTCTCTCTCTCTCTCTCTCTCTCTCTCTCTCTCTCTCTCTCTCTCTAAGCTCGATTTAATCTCTTATACATAGTCAAAATATGAAATAAGATCTTAAAATTAAACAATAAATTGAAAAACATTATTTTAAGATTTAGAAGAGAAGTAACAGTGTCTTAGATTTAGTAAAGAAAATACATACAAGACTAAATTTGAAGACAATCTTTGACTCTGGTGCAGATGGTGTCCTGGTAGACAGTAACTGTATGAATAGAGAAATGAAAGTTGGTGGCCCCGAGGGGACAGGAGCTGTAGTGGGAAACAAGTGTAGACAAGGACATGCCAAAACCAATGTTACAAACTAGCAATACCACGGAGATAGTAAACAGGGATTCCCCAAGAAATAGTTAAGATAAAATACCTGAAATAACTGGTGAAGACACCACCCCAGAGGGCCTACTCCAGTATAAAGAAGGAGGCCCTGGCTCTGATATTGGCATTAGATCACTTGATATTTACCTGGACAGACATCTCAGGTGGTCACCATCTACAGTGACCACAACCCTCTGGTGTACCTCAATCCATGAAGAATCATAACACAAGACTCATGCGTTGGAGCATCAGGCTGCAACCCTACAATGTAAAGATTATCCACATCTCTGGCAAAGACAATACACTGGCTGATGTGTTATCTAGAATGTAATAAGTTAGGATGTGCTAGGGTCTTTGGGTAGAGCCAGCTCTTTTTTCCCCAAGTGGTTTTTTTAGTGAGGGGATATTCTGCTACCGACCGCAGGTATCTTGGACCTACGTTAGCCCTACTGTCTGCTGTCTCACTCTTAAGTTTAAAGCCGAACTTATGTCTCGGGGAAAAGTTTAGCTTTATCTAATGAGTGGATGGTTGAGGGAAAGGCAGTCCCATTATTGTAACGTGCCATGGCGGCACTCTACCCATGATTGTGAATATATTTGATTTCCAGACTTAGCCTTAGGTAGTGGACCTACACAATCTATTATTAATTCTGATAAAGGGTCTCCATTAGCAGGAATGGGATGGAGAGGTGCAGGTTTAATAGGGTGTCCAGGTTTTCCTACCTGCTGCCATTCTGGACAACAGCGAATATGATTCTTTACATCTTGCCTTAACATTGGCCAAAATAATTCTTTTACTATTCTATACTTGGTTTTGCAATTCCCAAATGGCCTCCCTAAAGAAGAGTTATGGGCTATATTTAATATCTGAGATCTATTTTTGGGAACTACTAATCTATCTGTCTGCTGTCTTCCCTCCACCTCCTTACCAGTTTCAGTGCAGACTAAGTAATCGTTTTTAAGTTGATATTTGACCGGGTGACCTGAGTGGATTTACCACGGCTGCCTCAAAAGCATATTTTAGTGAGAGTCTTTCGTTGTTCCTCCCGAAAGGACAGTCCCTCAGGCATGGAAACAGAGACATCTGGCAATCCTGCAACCCTGGAATAGGAAGGCTTGATCTGGGGCTGTTCACTAAATTTATGAGGCTCTGGCTAGTTTTCCTCGTAAAACAAATTGGCTAGTCCAAGATCAGAGTCGTCCAAGGACGAGGTAAGATTCTCATCAGACATCACTTTGGATTTTGCCCGAGTTATGGCCAACATCGGGAAGAATTAATCATTATTGGTTCTATATATTTAATAGACTCAATGTTATTACCAGTAATAGCATTGCATCTTTCATGGGGAATCCATCAGATACACCTACAGTCAAATACCCAGTGTAGTATTTACTCTGCACATATATTTTATGTAAAGGGACAGAAAATACTGCTCCTCCAAAAGCTTCTAACAGAACTGAGGACTGCAAAGAGGTTTGTTCAGAAAGGGAAGTACCCCCTCTCATATAAGTGAGCAATATGCTCCAGTATCCCTAAAGGTTCTAACTTCCATTTTCTCTGAATGTTCCTGAAGGGATATATGACAAGTGCTATAGTAGGGGGCCATCCCCTTCTTTACTTCTTTCTGAGTCATATTATTATTATTGGGGACATTATAAATTTTCCCTAATGGTTGGGGATATTTGGGCAATTGGGCCTGATGTCGCCGGGTTTACCACACAAGTAGCATACCACCTCAGCTTTAACTTTGGCTCTTCACTGATTTTGTGGCTTACACCACTCTGGACACTGCCGTCTCGAATCACCATGTTGAGTAGTTTGAGGTCGCTCACCAGGTTGACCATGAGAGGAGTAACGCTGCTCACCAGGTGATTTTGTCATCTTTACATTTCGTTCTCCACTCAGGAACTTTTCTTTGACGATCTCTGCTCATACCTGGCTGTTGAGAAAGAGATAAGACCGCTCGGACAAGGAGCGGTTAGTTTCAGCCAACCTGGCTGCTTCCAGTGCAGTAGCCAATGAACGATCTTGAAGAAAGACTCGAACCTCTAGACTAACAGACTCCAGCAGGTTGTCCACCAAGATAAGCTGCACCAGATTATCAAAATCAATGACACCACTTACCTTGTACCACTTTGTAAAAGCCCTGGTCTGTTGCCTTACAAAATAAACGTAAGACTGACCCAGCTACCTTCTGCCTAGTTTGAATTCTTTCCTATACTTGGCAGGAATACATTGATAAGTCTTAAGAACAGTGGTTTTCACAATGCGATAGTTACCAAAGTCTTCATTACTGAGAATGGACGTAAACTCTTGTGCCTTACCTAACAACGCAGTATGCACCAGTGACGCCCAATGAACCTCAGGCCACCCTAAAGCTCGAGCCTGGTTTTCAAATGCTTCGAAAAACTGTTCAGGCTCTGCTTCAACAAAACGAGGAACAAACTGTACTGCCCTTTGCAAATTGAAGTCATCTACAGTCTGATGGAATTGCCTCCTCTCCTCTCTATCAAACTCCTCCTTAGCAAATGCACGCTGTTCTTTAGTTTGTTCAAGACTGAGTCTGGCTAACTCAAGCACCAATGAAGCAGATTCGCCTCTAGATAACCCCACACCTGAGACTTCACGAAACTGCTGGTTTTGCTCAGGAGTTTTGTCTCTCCCATTACTTTGTAGATATCTTAATAGTGACCTACAGGATCAAGGCCTGTTATCCTAAGTGTAAAGGGAGCTTGAAGCAAAGAAACACAGTAGCAAATGCTTTGAATTGTATTTCCTTCACCAACAATTATATAATATATATATATATGAGTTTTGTATTTTCCTTCACCAAGTATATTATAAGGCTTTATACAAATATGTACACAAAATACAGAGATAGTAGTATTAGTGCATGCCACAGTAGTCAATGCAAAACAACAGCCAATAGACAGACGACCTTACAACAACCAGCTCAGGAGGAATGAAATGACAAACATGTGAGTGGAATCCACGTCACCTTTCCCATTGGCAGACCTGAACTATGATTGGTTGAACCCAGTTGTTGATTTGGTGATGACCCAAATCACCAAACCCTTAAAAGATGGTTCATTGGTTGGTGAGGCAACTATGTGGGTGTGTTTAACATGCTCCGAATAAGGTTGACGTACTCTTTGCAGCAACAAAGACTTAAATTAATTTTTATGGGGTGTTACAGAATTTGTAGACTCAAACCTATCTGGCATTATCCTGACGCCAAATGACTTCGAAAAGCCGATAAATGACATGCCCATGCATCTGCCCCAGGCCCAGACCATGGAACCCGTGTTCATCAAGAACTGCAAGAAGAGCCTATCATGTGCTTTTAACATCCTATGGAGAGGGCGCAGCCACTGGGGTCGTCCCACAGCGCTACAAAAACAGACATAGCCCCACCCACAAAGGGGAGTAAAGAAATAGCAAAGAACTACAGACCGATAGCACTAACGTCCCATATCATAAAAATCTTTGAAAGGGTTCTAAGAAGCAAGATCGCCACCATCTAGATACCCATCAGTTACAAACCAGGCGCATGGGTTTAGAGCAGTCGCTCCTGTCGTCCCAACTACTGGACCACTACGACAAGGTCCTGATGCTATAGAAGACAAACAAAACACAGATGTAGTATACACAGACTTTGCAAAAAGCCTTTGACAAGTGTGACCATTGGGAATAGCACACAAAATGAGGAAAAGGGAATAACAGGAAAAGTTGGTAGATGGATCTATAATTTCCAACAAATAGAACACAAAGAGTAGTAGTCAACAGAGAAAGTCTGAGGCGGCAGGGAAAAAACCTGTTAAAGGCACAGTACTCCCCCCCACCTGTTCCTCTTTCCATATCTGAATAAAAAATTAACACAGCATCAGTTTCCCTTTTTTGCAGAGGCCCCAAATTTCATGGTGTCCTCCATTGAAGACACTGCAAGCTGGGTGGATTTTCCCAAAATTTTTAAAGGGGGCCCAGAAAACAATAAAAATTCCCCAATGATGAAAATTTTAACTTCATATGGAAAACGTGGGAAAATTTTTAAACTATAGAATAAAACAAATTCCAACCACACAAAGAAAAAAAACTAATGTAAAAGACCTGGGAGGACATGTCAGAGGATCTCACCTTCAAAGACCATAACACTGTAGCAATGATCTGCTAAAAAATAAAGGTGGATAATGAAACCTACAAAACCAGGGATGCCAAGCCCATGATACACCTTCAGGTCTTTGTTTATCAGGCTGGAATATTTGCACACAACAGCACCTTTAAGGCAGGTGAAATTGCACCTAGAAAATGACAGAAATTTTCGGCCCCATAACCGATAAAACATCTCAATTTAATGCTTGAAGTTTCAAACCTGATCCCTAGAATCGGCGGGTTTTTGGGGGCATTAGGCACCCAGGAATTTGAATGACTGATGTAGTGGTGGGGAAGTGGCAAACAGTTTAAGTAGACAAATGAAAATTTAAAAAGTTCAGGACAAAAACCATCCCACATAAAACTGAAAAAAGTAGATCTTAATACTTGTGATTAGAAGGATTTAGGAGTTCTTTTTGTAGTAATCTGAAACCAAAACCACAGGATAAGTTTTCCCAAAAAAGCAACATAACCCTTTGGGTTTTATATCAAAAGTATAAATAATAGAAGTCCTCGGGTTTTTCTTCAACTCTATATTTTTGGTTAGGCCTTTTAGATTATGCTGCACAGTTCTGGTCACCATTACAGAATGGATATAAAGCACTGGAAAACGTACAGAGGGGATGACAAAGTTATCCCATTTTCAGAAATCTTCCCTATGAGGAAATACCCTGGATCTGCACTCTAGAAAGGAAAAGAATTGGGGATAGATTGAGGTGTCAAAGGGAAAAAAAGGAATAAATAAAGGGGAAATAGCGGTAAAATATCCAGCCAAGACAGGACTCCAGCAATGGTTTCAAGTTGGAAAAGTTCGGATTCGGAAGGATATGAAAGAAAAAGGGTTTGGAATAGAGTTTGGGGGTATGGAACAAAATCCGAAAACTCAAGAATAAGACATTTTAGTTTTAAAATAGGGTTTGATAAAACATGGTGGGGGGGTGGGTGTGAGTTGGCCATATTTGGGTTTCTAGGACAATGCCATAATTCCTTAAAAAAAGTGACCTGACTACCTGGGGAGGTTAAAAAAGGTGGTCGGCTAGATAAATATATGAGTGGGTGCGGGGGGGGTGAGTTGGGGCCCGACTGCTTGGCTACAGGTCAAATGCCGTGTTTCCCTTTCCCTTATGAATGTAACCTGACCCTGCTGGGGCAGCTTGACCCCTTTGACGCTGTTGCCGCTTGAAGCTTAAACCTGACGCTTTTGGGCGCCTTCCAGCTTGACCCTTGACGCTGTTGGCCCCCAATCTTGACGGGGGCCGTTAATTTTTACACCTGAGCTTTTTGGGTCGTTTCACTTTTTCACCTACGCGTTGGGGCGCCCCCCAGCTTGACACCTTGACGTTTTTTTGGGCCCCCCTTTTAATTTAACCCCTTTTAGCTGGGCCGCCGACAGCTTGACCCCTTTTACCTTTTAGCGCCGCTTCAGCTTGAACCTTACACTGGGCGCCGCTTGTTGACCCCTTTGACACCTTACGCGGGGCCCCCCTTTGTTTGACACCTTGATGTGGGCCGCTTACGCTTAACCATACGGGGCTGGCCCCCTTTTAGGGTTGGAAATTTTCCGCGGAGGTTAATAATAATAATAATAATAAAAATAATAATAATAATAATAATAATAAAAATAAAAATAAAATAATAATAATAATAATAAAAAAATGATGATGATGATTTTTTAATAAAAATAAAACACTTGTTCATATAATATATAAAAACCCCATTTTTTTTCCCATGTGTTCTCGTGTTTTGTTTTACTTTACCTTCTTTCATCTTCCGGGAAGGGGAAAAACCCCCCCATCAGCATTTCGGGGGAAAAAATAACAGTAATACCTTTTCTCCTGAATTAAATTTAAATTAAAAATGGAAACTTTAATGGGGGAAGGGGTTTTCGTGAATGGGTAGGGATGATAAAAAACACATGATTGGAAGGGGAGGAAAAGAAGCTGTTTTTTTCCGACGAGGGTGGAAACATTGAAAAGTTTCCCACACCGGTTTTTAGCACCTAAAAAGGACCAGGGAGTGTGGATGGTGTGGGCCCCATCCTGGGAAAAAACGACCCATTTTTGGAAATGTAATAACAAGAGGTTTTTAAGTGTATGTCATTGATGTCAGCAGGCTGTAACCTTGTCATTTTTGGTAGAAAAAATTATTATTATTATTATTATTATTATTATTATTATTTTTAAATTTTTAAATTATTTTTTATTATTATTGTGGTAGTGGTGTTGCGAGTAACGGGGAGAGGGGTCCAATATGAAAATAGGACTGGGATTGTCGATAAAGGTTTTCGGAAAAGACAAGTTGAAAAAGACACGCCATTTTATCAGTCCAAACATAAAGAAGGGTAAAACAAAGGGAGTTTGAGGTTATCAGTCCTTCAGCCGGAGTCTTTAATTTTCCCATCAATCTTATAAGAATAAATATACGTGAAGCAGTCGTAGGTTGTGTCACCTTTGAAACCCCGTAAAGTCAGTCACCGTAAGGTCGTCAATGTAGAATTCCTGTATAAAGACCCCAAAAGTTGCGTGTCGGACAAAATTACATAAAGGGGGGTTAAACGTCTTTGACGAGGGACCGATCCTCAAAACCTTCTGATCTTCACCGTTCTTTTTTATTGACTGATGAAGCCCCGTGTGGAGAAACTTTTCCCAAAAAAATATGCAAAGAAAGCGTAATCAGCAAACGCCAGTTTACGCAGTATCCAACCACACCCCCCATGTATTTTCAACCTATTTTTAAAACACAAACGTTTTTGTTTTATGAGGTACTGGGAGTTTTTCCCAAAACCACAACTCTTTACCAAACCAGTGTTAAAAAAAACAAAACCCCAAAAAAAGATTTAACAAACCAGGTTGAAAAAAAATTTCAACAAACCAGGGTTTTAGATTTAACAAAACCCGGGTTGAAAAAGACGCAAAAAACCAGGCTTAAATAGACGCAACAAAACCAGGGAAATAGTTGCAACAAAAAACCCGTGCTTTTTTGATTCCCCAAAAAACCAGTGCTAAAAACGGAAAAAACCAAATTTTAAAAAGACTACAACAAACCAGGGTTAAATTGGTTGCAAAAACCAGGGGAAATAGATCGCAAAAACCAGTTAAATAGATTCAACAAACCAGTGTTTAAATAGACGCAACAAACCAGTGCTTAAATAGACGCAACAAAAAACCGGGAATAGACGCCCAAACCAGTGCTTTAAAAATTGCAACAAACCTGCTTAAAAGATTGCAACAAACCAGGGGGAAAAAACGCAACAAACCAGTTTGAAATAGATCGCAACAAACCAGTGCTTTAAAAGATCGCCAAACCGTGCTTGAAATTTCGAACAAACCGGAAATAGATCGGCCAAAAAAGTGCTTGAAATAATTGCAACAAAACCAGGTTTAAAATATTCAAAAAAAACCATGCTTAAATAGATCAAAAAACCAGTCTAAAAAAATCCAACAAACCAGTGCTTGAAAAACGCAACAAACCAGGTTTTAAAAAATTGCAACAAACCAGGGTTAAATAGACTAAAAAACCAGGGTTGAACCAGATCTCCCAAAAAAAACCCAAAAACCGTGCTTGAAAAAATTCCAAAACCCGTGTTGAAAAAGACGAACAAACCAGGCTTGAAAAGACGCAAAAAACCAGTGTTGAAATAACGCAAAAACCCGTGCTTGAATAGATTCAACAAACCAGTGCTTTAAATAGACCAACAAAAAGTGTTAAAAGATTTCAACAAACCCGGTTAAAAGACCCAAAAAAACCAGGTTGAAAAAACCCCAACAAAAAACCGGGGAAAAGATTTCAACAAACCAGGGTTAAAAAATTTTAAAAACCGCAAAAAACCCGGTTAAAAGACTGCAACAAAACCCGTGTTGAAAAATTAACAAAAAACCGGTTAAAATAGACGGAACAAAACCCTTGCTTAAATTTGCAAAAAAACCCCTGCTTAAAAGATTGAACTGAAATGGTCCCGTCAGACGAAAAAAACAAATATTTCAATATTGATCTTCAGTTTGGGAGTTGTGATTGGATCCTATTTGTTAAGAGGAATTTCCAGTTATTTAATTTTTATTCACTGATACTTTTTTCCAGGGTATCCAGTGAATAAAAATTAAATAGCACTGGAAATCTCAATCTTAAATCTATTTTAAGCACTGGCTTGGTAATATAGTCGTGGACGAGTGGAACGAACTCCTGTCCGTCATTGAAGATAAAACGTTGTGTAGTTTTAAAAATAGGTTAGATAAATGTAGATGAATGGTTCAGATAAATACTTGAGTGTGTGTGGGTGTGAGTTGACCTGACTAGTTTGTCCTACGGACGAGTTTCCTACACCTGCTGCCCCCTTCACCCACCTGCTGCCCCCATTCACCCACCTGCTGCCCCCATTCACCCACCTGCTGCCCCCACTCACCAACCAGTAAATATGTTCCTGGGTGTTAGGTGACTGTTGTAGGTGGCGTCCGGGGAAAGAAACTCAAAACCACAACACAACTAAGTGACTAACTTTCTGTAATTAGCATGGGTTAATATCCTCCGAGGATAACTTAGCACCTGCTAGGTAATTAACCATCCGAGTTAATAATCTTGTGTTATCCTAGGGTATTAACCTCCTGAGATAATCAAGTCTTCTTCTTCAAGAGGTTGTAAACAAGAGGGGGATGGTTCTAAGAGCCTCTTTAACTTTGGCGGATGTGGAAGAGGGTGTGAACAGGTTTCACAGGAAGGAGGAGTTGGAAGGTTTTATAAGAGGCGTTTAGGGTGGTTTTAATGGAGCGGACATGGGTATAAGAAAAGGAAGAAGGAAGGAAAGGGAAAGGGAGGGTGTTGAAAAGGAAGGAGAGAAAGGATTATTTGTGTTGGAAATTATAAAATAAGAAAATGGAGGAGCAATACTGATCTACGCAGGCAGATCATGCTGGTTCATGCTAGGCAGGTTATGCTGGTTCATGCTAGGCAGGTCATGCTGGTTCATGCTAGGCAGGTCATGCTGGTTCATGCTAGGCAGGTCATGCTGGTTCATGCCAGGCAGGTCCTGCTGGTTCATGCTAGGCAGGTCATGCTGGTTCATGCTGGTGGTCATGCTGGTTCAGCAGGCAGGTCATGCTGGTTCATGCTAGGCAGGTCATGCTGGTTCATGCTAGGCAGGTCATGCTGGTTCATGCTAGGCAGGTCATGCTGGTTCATGCTAGGCAGGTCATGCTGGTTCATGCTAGGCAGGTCATGCTGGATCATGCTAGGCAGGTCATGCTGGTTCATGCTAGGCAGGTTCTGTTGGTCCAAGCTTCAGGAAGCTTGTTCTGGTTCATGTTAGGCAGGTCCTTCTAGTTCATGCTAGGTAGGTACCTCTGGGTCATGCTAGGCAGGTCCTGCTGGTACCTGCTCCCGGGAGTTCTAACAGCTTCATGCTAAGCAGTTGTCACTGGTACATGGTTCAGGTTGATACCGCTAGTTCATGATAGGTAGTTAGTAATGGCACTTGCCATTACTAACTTCAGGGATGCTGAAGTCACATTCTCAAAAGAAAAAAGAAGAGAAGATGTAAACTAGAAAGAGAGAGTTGCTCCTTCCACGGACAAAGGCGAAGAATCACGGTTCTCCAAGAGGCCAGTCTGTCTGGAATACGAAAGGAGGCACTGGCTTGAGAAATTAAAAATATCGAACTTAAGTTAATGGAATCATACTACATCTAGGAAATAGATAAATAACTTAAATCACAAAATGAAATTGATATAAATCCCAAATACTTATTTTTATATGCCATGTCTAGGATAAAAACCACATCCAGTATAGAACCCTTGCTTAAACGAGATGGGGACTTACACAAATGACAGCAAAGAAATAAGTGAGATACTGAAGTCTCGATAGACTTTGAAAAATAATATATGATATGGCCATGCACTCTGCCCAGGCTCAGACTTGATACCTCATGTTCTTCAAGACCAGCAAGAAACCCTTAAATATTCTATGGAGAGGGAGCATAGACACAGGAGTCATCCCACAGTCACGAAAAGACAACAGATATAGCCCCACTCTACAAAGGTGGCAAAAACTAACGGTGGCAATAAACTAAAGGTGGCAATAAACTATAACACTAACGTCCCACGTCATTAAGATCTTTCAAAGATCGCTAGTTACTTTGATACCCAACAACTGCACAACCCAGGGCAGCAGGGTTAAGAGGAGGTCGCTCCTGCCTCTCACAACTACTGACCACTATGACAAGGTCTTGGATACACTGGCGGACAAACAAAATGCAGATGTAACATACACAGATTTGCGAAAACCTTCGACAAGCGAGACCATGGTGTAATAGAGCACAAATGTGTGATAAAGGAATAACAGGAAAAGTTGGTAGATGGATTAACAGTTTATGATTGTAATTACAAAACCTATGTAAACTTGCAATGAAATAAATATTTGAATTTGGATTTGACTTAAAAGTAGTAGTCAACAGAGTAAAGTCTGAGGCGGCTACAGTGAAAAGCTGTTCCACAAGGCACAGTACTCCTCCCATCTTGTTCCTCATCCTCATATCTGACATAGACAGAGATGTAAGCCACAGCACCGTGTCTTCCTCTGCAGTTGGTACTAAATCTGCATGAATGTCATCAACTGAGGACACAGCAAATCTCAAAGCGGATATAAACCGACGCTTAAATGAGCTACAAAAAACAATGGTAGTTGAGCTAGACAAATTTCAATTAATTCCTATAGAAAACGGAGGGAATAAAAAGGAGATCGGATAATTCAACAAATTCTAATCACACAAATGAGTGAAAACTAATGTGAAGGACCTGGGAGTGATAATGTCAGAGAATCTCCTTCAAAGATCACAACAATGTATCTACCTACATCTGCGAGAAAACTTATGAAATGGATAATGAGAACCTTCAAAACCAGGGATGCCAGCCCATGATGATTCGCTGCAATATTGCTGTATACTGACGGCCCCTTTCAGGGAGGCGAAAGTATGTCTGGGGAATATACAGAAAACTTTCACTGTACGTATAAATACCATAAACACCTAAATTACTGGACCCTTGGAATGAAGGCCAGAAAGATACATCATAATTTACACCTGGAAAATTCTACATGGATTAGTCCCAAATCTGCACACGGACATCACTCCCTACGAAAGCAAAATACTCTAAAGGCAGTGTAAAATCCCCTGATGGAACAACAGGAGTGTCATGAAACCACTACGAGGTAACACAGTAAGTGTCAGGGCCCCAAGACTGTTCATCTGCCTCCCAGCATGCATATCTGTCTTCAGGAGAAAGCTGGACAGACACCTTAAGTCTGTGCCTGACCAGCAGGACTGTGCTTCGTACTACGTTGATTTGCGTGTGGCCAGCGGTAACAGACTGGTTGATCAGGCTGTTACTGCTCAGCCTATCTGGAACATCTTCCAGATAGGCTGAGCCTAACTGGAGAATGGAAATACATCTGGTTAATGTTATTTACTTAATACTGACTTTCCTAGGTGGGTCCGGGAGAGAGAGAGAGAGAGAGAGAGAGAGAGAGAGAGAGAGAGAGAGAGAGAGAGAGAGAGAGAGAGAGAGAGAGAGAGACAGACAGAGAGAGAGAGAGAGAGAGAGAGAGAGAGAGAGAGAGAGACATACAGAGAGAGAGATAGAGAGATTATTCAGATATATGAAGGCACTTCATATCTTATTTCTTCAAAAATAAATAAGCTATTATCCAGCAGCCGCTCCACACAAGTATCCTGTGAGAGGAGATGCCATGAGAGGCCATGAGGTCACCCTATGTAAATATATAAACACAAACATACTGACACACACACTGACACACACCAACACACACACACCAACACACACACACACACACACACACACACACACACACACACACATACACACACACACACACACACACACACACACACACATGATAACGACATAAAAAATACTGCGGGGAATTGACAAGGTAGACAGTGACAGGATGTTCCAGAGAGGGAACACAGAAACAAGGGGACACAACTGGAAGCTGAAGACTCAGATGAGTCAAAGGGATGTCAGGAAGCATTTCTTCAGCCACAGAGTAGTCAGGAAGTGGAATAATCTAGAGAAAGATATAGTGGAGGCAGGAACCATACATAGTTATAAGATAAGGTATGATAAAGCTCATGGAGCAGGGAGAGCAGAGACATAGTAGCAGACAGCGAAGAGGCGGGGCCAGAAGCTGAGTCTCGACCCTGCAACCACAATTAGGTGAGTACACACACACACACATACATTAGCGTTCCGTTACCTTAACAAGGAATCGTTCAAGACACTGTATACCGTGTACGTCAGGCCCATACTAGAATATGCAGCACCAGTCTGGAACCCACACCTGGTCAAGCACGTAAAGAAACTAGAGAAAGTGCAAAGGTTTGCGACAAGGTTAGTTCCACAACTCAGGGGTCTGTCCTATGAAGAAAGGTTGAGGGAAATAGGACTAACAACACTGGAGGAAAGAAGGGTCCGAGGAGACATGATAACGACATACAAAATACTGCGGGGAATTGACAAGGTAGACAGTGACAGGATGTTCCAGAGAGGGAACACAGAAACAAGGGGACACAACTGGAAGCTGAAGACTCAGATGAGTCAAAGGGATGTTAGGAAGCATTTCTTCAGCCACAGAGTAGTCAGGAAGTGGAATAGTCTAGAGAAAGATATAGTGGAGGCAGGAACCATACATAGTTTTAAGATAAGGTATGATAAAGCTCATGGAGCAGGGAGAGCAGAGACCCAGTAGCAGACAGCGAAGAGGCGGGGCCAGGAGCTGAGTCTCGACCCCTGTAACCACAATTAGGTGAGTACATGATAACGACATATAAGATACTGGGAGGAATAGACAAGGTTGACAGAACAGAATGTTCCAGAGATGGGACACAGCAACAAGGGGTCATAGTTGGAAGTTGAAGACTCAAATGAATCACAGGGATGTTAGGAAGTATTTCTTCAGTCATAGAGTGGTCAGGAAGTGGAATAGCTTAGGAAGCGATGTAGTGGAGGCAGGTTCCATACATAGCATTAAGGAGAGGTATGATAAAGCTCATGGAGCAGGAGCGTGACCCAGTAGCAGCCAGTGAAGAGGCGGGCCAGGAACTATGACTCGACCCTGCAACCACAACTAGGTAAGTACAACTAGGTGAGTACACACAAACTTGGGAGAACTTAAAGCTACATAGGGCCAAGAAACGTGGAGGGCTAAGATGCTGGAGGTGGTACTGAAATTCATGTACCATCACGAAAGGACACTACCAGAAGAGAGGAGAGGACGAACCAGCGAGACTGGACCTAGTATTCACCCTGAGTAGTGCAGATATTGAGGACATCACACATGAAAGCCCCCTTGGGGCCAGTGATCATATGGTTCTAAACTTCGAATACATAGTAGAGTTACAAGTGGAGGGGTAAGCAGGAAGGGCTGCAAGAATGAAGTCAAACTACAAGAAAGGTGACTACGTGGGCATGAAGAACTTCCTGCAAGGAGTTCAGTGGGACAGAGAGCTGGCAGGGAAGTCAGTAGACGAGGTGATGCAATATATGACAACAATTTGCAAGGAAGCTGAGGAGAGGTTTATACCCAAGGGTAACAGGAGAGGCGAAAAAGCCAGGATGAGCCCGTGGTTCACCCAAAGGTGCAGGGAAGCCAAAACCAAGTGTGCAAGGGAATGGAAGAGGTACATAAAGCAAAAGACCCAGGAGAATAAGGAGAGCAGTCGTAGAGCCAGAAGTGAATATGCACAGATCAGAAGGGAGGCCCAAAGACAGTACGAGAATGACATAGCAGCGAAAGCCAAATCTGACCCAAAGCTGCTGTACAGCCACATCAGGAGGAGAACAACAGTCAAGGACCAGGTGATCAGGCTGAGGAAGGAAGGAGGGGAGGTCACAAGAAATGACCGCGAAGTGTGTGAGGAGCTCAACATGAGATTCAAAGAGGTGTTCACAGAGGAGATAGAAGGGCCTCCAGAAAGGAGGAGAGGTAGGGTACACCATCAGGTGCTGGACACAATACACACAACTGAGGAGGAAGTGAAGAGGCTACTAAGCGAGCTAGATACCTCAAAGGCGATGGGGCCGGATAACATCTCTCCATGGGTCCTGAGAGGGAGCAGAGGAGCTATGTGTACCCCTAACAACAATCTTCAAAACATCTATCGAAACAGGGCAACTACCTGAGGTATGGAAGACAGCAAATGTAGTTCCAATTTTTAAAAAAAGGAGACAGGAACGTAGCACTAAACTACAGACCAGTGTCACTGACATGTATAGTATGCAAGGTCATGGAGAAGATTATCAGGAGAAGAGTGGTGGAACACCTAGAAAGGAACGAGCTTATCAACGACAGCCAACACGGTTTCAGAGACGGGAAATCCTGTGTCACAAACCTACTGGAGTTCTACGACAGGGTGACAGCAATATGACAAGAGACAGAGGGGTGGGTAGATTGCATATTCTTGGATTGTAGGAAGGCGTTTGACACAGTTCCACACAAGAGATTAGTGCAGAAGCTGGAGGACCAGGCAGAGGTAACAGGGAAGGCACTACAATGGATCAGGGAATACCTGTCAGGAAGACAGCAGCAAGTCATGGTACGTGGTGAGGTGTCAGAGTGGGCGCCGGTGACGAGTGGGGTTCCACAGGGGTCAGTCCTAAGACCGGTGCTGTTCCTGGTATTTGTGAACGACATGACGGAAGGAATAGACTCCGAAGTGTTCCTGTTTGCAGATGATGTGAAGTTGATGAGAAGAATTCAATCGGACGAGGACCAGGCAGAACTACGAAGGGATCTGGAGAGACTGCAAGCCTGGTCCAGCAATTGGCTCCTGGAGTTCAACCCCACCAAGTTCAAAGTCATGAAGATTTGGGAAGGGCAAAGAAGACCCCAGACGGAGTACAGTCTAAGGGGCCAGAGACTACAAACCTCAATCAAGGAAAAAGATCTTGGGGTGAGTATAACACCAGGCACATCTCCTGAGGCGCACATCAACCAAATAACTTCTGCAGCATATGGGCGCCTAGCAAACCTAAGAACAGCATTCCGACATCTTAATAAAGAATCGTTCAGGACCCTGTACACTGTGTATGTTAGGTCCATACTGGAGTATGCAGCACCAGTTTGGAACCCACACATAGCCAAGCACGTAAAGAAGCTAGAGAAAGTGCAAAGGTTTGCAACAAGACTAGTCCCGGAGCTAAGGGTATGTCCTACGAGGAGAGGTTAAGAGAAATCGACCTGACGACATTGGAGGACAGGAGAGATAGGGGGGACATGATAACAACATATAAGATACTGAGAGGAATTGACAAGGTGGACAAAGACAGAATGTTCCAGAGATGGGACACAGCAACAAGGGGACACAGTTGGAAGTTGAAGACTCAGATGAATCACAGAGATGTTAGGAAGTATTTCTTCAGTCACAGAGTGGTCGGGAAGTGGAATAGCTTGGGAAGCGATGTAGTGGAGGAAGGTTCCATACATAGCTTTAAGCAGAGGTATGATAAAGCTCATGACGCAGGGAGAGTGACCCAGTAGCGGCCATTGAAGAGGCGGGGCCAGGAGCTATGAATCGACCCGTGCAACCACAACTAGGTGAGCAACTAGGTGAGCACACTCACACACACACACACACACACGCCCGCCCCGATGGCATGGTGGCTAGCGCTCTTGCTTCACGCACGGAGGGTCAGGGTTCAATTCCCGGTGGGGCCGAAACATTTCGAAGTGTCGTTACACACACACACACACACACACATACATACACCAGGCCTAGTGTCTAATCGACACGTGTCTAGGACAAAATGGTAACTAACATACATGACGCAAAGAATAAATTCAGAGGTGTCCCTGTTTGCTGATGACCTGAAGTTAATGCTTTGAAATCAAGTGAATAAGGCTCAGGTAGAACTACAAAGGGATCTGGACAGGTTGCACACCTGGTCCAACAACTGGCTCTTGGAGTTTAACCCCACCAAATGCAAAGTCATGAAGATTGGAGAAGGGCAAAGAAGACCGCAGACGGAGTACAGTTTAGGGGCTAAAGACTGCAAATCTTGGGGTGAGTATAATACCGAACACATCTCCTGAGGCGCACATCAACAAAATATCTGCTTACAAAAGGCGCCTGGTAAACCTAAGAATAGCGTTCCGATACCTCATTAGGGAATCGTTCAAGACTCTGTACACTGTGTACGTCAGGCCCATATTGGAGTATGCAGCACCAGTATGGAACCCACACCTAGTCAAGCACGTCAATAAGTAAGAGAAAGTGCAAAGGTTTCCAACAAGTACCTTAGCTAAGGAGGATGTCCTCCGAGGAGAGGGAAATCAACCTGACGACACTGGAGGACAGGGAGATATGGGGACATGATAACGACATATAAAATACTAAGAGGAATATACAAGGTTGATAGGGACAGAATGTTTCAGAGATGGGACACAGCAACAAGGAATCTCAATTGGAAGTTGAAGATTCTGGTGAGTCATAGGGATGTAGAAAGTATTTCTTTAGCTTTAGAGTTGTCAGGAAGTGGAACAACTTGGAGAGTGATGTAGTGGAGGTAGGATCCATACATAGCTTTAAGAAGAGGTGTGATTAAGCTCATGGAGCAGGAGAGAGTAGATCTAGTATCGACCAGCAAAGAAACGGGACCAGGAGCTGTGAATGGACCCTGCTACCTGTACACAATTCTGGAAACCTCCAGTACAAATACCTTCCTCACAGCAACCCTTCCTTGTATACCCACAACCCTCACAAGTCCCTCACACCCTCTGACACATGGGCAAGGACTTTAAGAACCCACTAATCCGAACTTAGTATTTGAAAAATAGCTGAAGTTATTGTACATCAACGCGGAAGTAATCAAGTAAAGATTGAGGAACTGCTTGAACGAATCATGGCGGCATCCCCTGTCATTTTAGCGCTCACTGAGACAAAACTAATGGGTATGATAAAGGCGCGATATTCCCAACTGACTATCAGATTTTGAGGTAAGATTGGGGAAAGAAGGAAGAAGAGGCAGAGGAGGAGTACCACTGCTCGTCAGAAACCAGTGTGTTTTGAGAAGATGGGAGTAATAAACAGAGGGAAAGCAGTTGACCACATAGTTAGATCACTTAAGACCAGAGGTCCCAAAGTGGCGATAGCAGTGTTGTACAACCCTTCACTAAACAGCAAGAGGCCAAGACAAGAGAATGATGAAAACAACAGAGCAATGGTGGATACTTTAGCTGAGATGGCCAGGTGTGTAGAATAGTGTCTGTGGATTATGACCGAAAAGGTTAATGATCCAATCAAGTCAATTACGGAATTCTTTCCAGAAACCTGCCATCCCATTTCTTTCTACCTGAATTCTTACCAATAGTTTACACATGTCGCAGTGTGTAATAGGCTAGTTGCAGACATGTTGCATCTTGGGCTGCAGGATGTGGTAAGACTCTGCCCCAATAACATACAAGGAATGTGCATTCAATGATACTGTCACTGGGTACTTACTCTTGGGGTATGAGAACCTTTGAATCAGCAGATCCCCAACGTGCTTCTATAAGTCACCATCTGCAACTGTTTATGTCCACGAAAGAAGCCATAAATTAGTTTCAAAGGTAACAGTGAGAGGGGTCTAATTTGCATTGTATGTCTTATCGTAGAATAGAGTACTTCACTGCACCTAGGCCTGTCATAGGATAAGTAGTCCTAATTAACTAGGCTGTTAATTGATCTGCACATTTGGGCAGCTCTTGGTCACCGACTTCACTCTTGCACAGGATTTTTCGTGAGTGGTTGGGTAGGCAGGAGCCGATCGCTGCCCTAGGCAGAGGGCACTCATGGCTGGATGGAACAAGTGCCCACAGTTCACAATTGTGTAGGTTGTGAGAGGTACTAAGCTAGATTACTCTATGTCTAATTTTAACTCAGTTTAAATACATATAAGTAGTAATGCATAATACATTATCCTATGGAGGCTTCATCACTAGATAATCTTAGAAATTAACAGTGCATAAAGAAATGTGGCAGCCTATCATAGGCATATGTTGGTCTCTCCTCGTCCTCCCCTCGTTTTCCCTCACTTAGGTAGGTTTAACCGTCTGGGAAATCAACTATGTCCCGTGATTTCCCACACAAGGCAAACCTGTAGGTCATAGGGGACTTTAAAAAAAGGAAATTGACAGGGTACATCTAGAGCCACACGTGGAAGCAGAAACGTGGAGGGTTAAGATGCTGGAGGAGGTAATGGAGAACTTCATGCATGAACATGGAGAGCGTGGACCAGCAAGGTTGTACCTTGTATTCTCCTGAGCGATTCTGATATATTGGACATTACGTATGAAAGGCCCATCAGCGCTAGTGATCACTAGGTCCTGAGCTTCGAATACCTTGTTGAATTAACAGTAAAGGGTGAAACAGCAGGGGAAAAATGTGAGAATCCAAACTCAAAAGAATACACAACAGAAACAAGAGGCAATCTTGTATAAGGGCAGTGGGGAAAGTGAATTAGAGATGGATAATGGAATATGTGGACAGAAAGTGCAAGAGAAAAATGGAAAGACCAAAGAGAGCCAATGGTTTACCCAGAAATGAAGATAGGCCAAAGCCAAAAGTGCTAGAGCCAGTAGGCCTTCTGCAGTGTTCCTCCATTCTTATGTTCTTATGTTCTTATGACTAAGGAAAACAGGAAGGTGAGCCAAAGAGCCAGAAACAAGTATTCATGGACAAGGATAGAGGCTCAAAGAGACTTTGAGAATGACAGTAATGAAAGTCAATTTCGACCCAGAATTATATTGCCATATCAGGAGGAAAAAACAGACAGGGACAAAGTAATAAGGCTGAAGAAGGAAGGTGGGAAGCTCGCAAAACATGGCCTAGGAATCTTTGAATAGCTCAGCATGAGATTAAGAAAGGTAGTCTCTGAGGAGGCAGACAAGCTTCCAGCAACACGAGGCGGTAGATCACATGAGCATGTACTGCGAGGGAGCAGAGGCACTGTGTGTACCACTAACAACAATCATCATCAAGTCAGTCGAAACAGAGCAACTGACAGAGGTGTAGAAGACGGCAGAGGTAGCCCCAAATTTTTTAATAAAGAAAACAGACAGGTAGCATACAGACCAGTGTCGCTAGTAACATATATAATATGTAAAGTAATGGAGAAGAGTGGTGGAGCTCCTAGAAAGAAAATCCTGTCTCACAAACCCACTCGAGTTACAGGACAAGATGACAGAAGTAAGAGAGGAGAGAGAGGGAAGGGTAGACTGCATTTTCTTCAACTGTAAGAAGGCTTTTGACACTACCAATCTCTTGTGCGCTTGTCAAAGCTTGCTTGATCGACTGCAGTGGATGAAGGAGTACCTGACAGGAAGGAAACCACGAGTGACGGTCCGTGACGAGGTGTCGGAATGGGTGCTAGTAACGAGTGACGGTCCGTGACAAGGTGTGGGAATGGGTGCTAGTAACGAGTGATGGCCCGTGACGAGGTGTGGGAATGGGTGCTAGTAACGAGTGACGGTCCGTGACGAGGTGTGGGGATGGGTGCTAGTAACGAGTGATGGCCCGTGACGAGGTGTGGGAATGGGTGCTAGTAACGAGTGACGGTCCGTGACGAGGTGTGGGAATGGGTGCTAGTAACGAGTGACGGTCCGTGACAAGGTGTGGAATGGGTGCTAGTAACGAGTGACGGTCCGTGACGAGGTGTGGGAATGGGTGCCAGTAACGAGTGACAGTCCGTGACGAGGTGTGGGAATGGGTGCCAGTAACGAGTGACGGTCCGTGACGAGGTGTGGGAATGGGTGCCAGTAACGAGTGGGTTCCAGGAGGATCAGTCCCAGGGTCGGTGTTGTTTCTTGTATACATGAATGGCATATCAGAAGGGACAGAGTCAGATACATCCTTGTTTGCAGACGAGGTCAAGTTAATGAGAAGGATACAAACGGACGAGGACGCGGAAAGGCTACAACGGGATCTGGACAGGTTAAAGACCTGGTCTGACAAATGGCTCTTGAATTTAACCGCACGTAGTTCAAATAATGAAGCTTTGAGCACGACAAAGTAGACCGGAGACGGAGTACAGACTCGGGGGCAAACGGTACAAACCTCGCTCAAGGAGAAGGACCTTGGTGAGTATCAAATTGGGCATATCCCTGAGGCGCACGTCAACCAAATTACTCCTGCGCTTCTTGCAAATATATTGATAGTTTTCGACATCTAAATAAGAAGTGACTCAGGACTCTGTACACCGTGTACGTCAGGGCCATATTGGAACACGTAGCACAAGTACGGAACCCACACCTGGTCTAGCATAACAAGAAATTGGAGAAAGTGCAGAAGTTTGCAACAAGACTAGACCCGGAGATAAGGGTATGTCCTATGAGAAGAGGTTAATGGAACTCAACCTAATGACACTGGAGGACAGGAGAACTAAGGGGATATGAGAACGACGTACAAAATACTGAGAAAAATTGACAAGGTGAAAAGGGGCAAATGTTTCACTGATTAGAAATAGGAACAACAGGGCTAAGCTGGAACTTAAAAACTCAGATGAGTTACAGGGATGTTAGGAAGTATTTCTTCAGCCTTAAAGTTGTCACGAACAAACTGGAGAGTGATGTGGTAGAGGCAGGATACATACGTAGCTTTAAGAAAAGGTACGACAAGGATCTTGAAGCCAGAAGATAGTGTACCATGTAGTGGAACACGAATGGGCAGGGCCAAGAGCTGTGGATCGACCCTGCAACCACATATAGATGAGTACACCCACACACACACACAAGGAGAAGAGAGTCACACACAGCAAGGAGGAGAGAGTCACACACAGCAAGGGGGAGAGAGTCACACACAGCAAGGGGGAGAGAGTCACACACAGCAAGGGGGAGAGAGTCACACACAGCAAGGAGAAGAGAGTCACACACAGCAAGGGGGAGAGAGTCAAACACAGCAAGGGGAGAGAGTCACACACAGCAAGGAGGAGAGAGTCACACACAGCAAGGGGAGAGAGTCACACACAGCAAGGGGGAGAGAGTCACACACAGCAAGGGGGAGAGAGTCACACACAGCAAGGGGGAGAGAGTCGAGAGTCACACACAGCAAGGAGGAGAGAGTCACACACAGCAAGGAGGAGAGAGTCACACACAGCAAGGAGGAGAGAGTCACACACAGCAAGGGGGGAGAGTCACACACAGCAAGGGGAGAGAGTCACCAGAAAGGGGGGAGCAAAAAGCAAGGGGGAGAGAGCAAACCGAAGGGGGGAGTCCCCAACACAAGGGGGAGGAGTCACACACAGCAAGGGGAGAGAGTCCCCAAAAACCCGGGGAGGAGTCCCCCGCAAGGGGAGAGCCCGCAAGGGGAGAGAGTCACCCCCAGCAAGGGGGAGAGAGTCACCACGCAAAGGAGAGAGTCACAAAAGGGAAGGGGAGGGGAGTCACACACAGCAAGGGGAGAGTCACCACGCGGGGGGGGGAAACACCAAGCAAGGGGGGGGTCAACACAGAAAGGGGGGAGGGGTCACCAAAACAAGGACCAGCACAAAAGGAAAAAATTTAAAAAAAAATGAAAGAAACCAATAAAAACCAGATGGAACACAGGAACAGTGGAAACTTTTGGGCCGGGAGGTGAGACGGGGGAGTTGGGAAGGCTTCTTCAGCCTTAGTGTTTGGAAGGGGAACAGCTTAAGAAGGGGGAAAAAAAAGGGGAAAGGATAGAGTGACAGTTTTGCCCAGTAATAGGCAGGGCCAGAGCAGGGACCCCCCAACCATATAAGGAAAACACACACACACAAATAAAAGGGTTTTAAATAAAAACCACACGTGGGGTTTTGGGAAGGAGAAGATACAGAGGAGAATGGGGGAGCACCGGGAACGGACAAGATTATAAACAGCAACCAGCAAGGATTCAGGAAGGAAACCTTGGTCAAACCACGGGAGCAGACAAAGAACAGAAGTAAGAACGAGGGGAGGGGTGGGTTGATTGCATTTTCTTGGACTGCAGGAAGGCCTTCAACATTTCCCCAAAGAGATTAGTGCAGAAGTTAGAGGATCAGGGGGGAAAAAGGAAAGGCACCAAGGATCTGGATGAGGTACGGGCTGGGTACGTGATGAGGTTCACAGTGGGCGCCTTGACGAGGGGGTTCCCCGGGCGTTTTGGGACCGGCTATTTTTGGGTAAATGTAAAAACTGCGGACGTTGTTTCGGGGTTTTTGCAGATGATGGAAGTTAATGGGGAGAAAAAATGGGGGACGAAGGACTTAAAAGAGCCGGACATGGAAAAACCTGGTCCAAAGGGGTTTAATTTAACCCCCAAAAAATGCAAACATGAAGAGGGGGAAGGCAAAAAGACCCAGACGAGAAGGCGGTGGCAAAAAAAACCCCCAGGAAAAGACGGGGGAGAAAAACCCCGAGCACTTTTGGAACAACAACAACCGAAAACGCGAAAGGGCGACGGCAAACCAGAATAGCTTTCCCGATACTATAAGGAATTGCTGCGACACCGTGTACGTAAGGCCCATACAAAATGCGCCCAAATTTTGGGGAAACCCCACCTGGTCCAAAATAAAAATTGGAAAAAAGGTTGCAAGGTTAGTTCCAAAACAAGTGATG
>WNWK01029086.1:0-24748 GCA_009830355.1 Cherax destructor | reverse complement strand
GACCATTATTGCACCAGTGTACTTGTCTGAAGCTGTCTAGTACTTTGAAAGAATAATGCCCCTTTGAGCCGTTTCCCTACTTCAGGTTGTCCAACCCCAATTCATAACGTAATTATTAATTGGCGAAGGCACCAGATACTGGTCCCCTATATCTAGTAAAACGTACGTTTCTAGTAAAGAGCACGGAGTTTTTTTTGACAATGTTATGTTTCTAAAGCTAAATATTGGGGTCATCTGGAGGAGGGTTTGGTGTAGTTTTATTGTAAATGTTTGCCCCACAGAATTACCGACGCTGGTTCACCTGTGATACTTCGTGTCGTCTCAAAACCAGCTCTGGGGTGTCGTCTTTGAGGACTGGGAGGCTCTGTTTTAAAGGGAAAAGAAAAGCCTGCTCATATAGGTACAAAATTTTTAAAAGGGAAAAAGGTTTAAACTCAAAAGGGAAAACCCTCTGTTTAGTTTTAAAACCAACAGTATTTTATAAAAAATAGGCTTTGGGACGATCCCAAAATTTTTTAACAGTTTTAGGCCATCGATACTATCCCAACGTGCACTGATGATAGTTTTTAAAAGGGATAATATGATTAATGTGAAAGGGTCATTTAGGAATGGAAGATAATTTTTTTATTACAAGGTAGACCCAGTGATGCCTGAGTGAACCTAGACTTCTAATCAACAGGACGGTTATTTCTGAGCTCCTGTTGCTAGGAGCAAAGTGGGTAGAGTGTTCTAGCAGTATTCCCGGCAGTAATAAAACTAACCGTGGATTCAAGATGGGAGTGAATAAGGCCCTGGTGCTGGGTATTACTGCAGCAGGGTACTGCTGGGGATTACGATAGGGTACTGCTGGGAGCTTTTCAGCAGGGGGGGGCTGTTTGGGGGATTACTGCAGCAGGGGGGACTGTTCTTTCCCTTTTAATTTCCCCCACTCACACTCTCCCCTTTCAACAGGGGTGTGTTGTCTTTACATTCACTAGGTTTTTAGTGTAGTTAGGAAGACAGCAGCCACCACCAGGGATGACCATATGCAAGCTTCACCACCGGGCCCCACTATCATCGCCCCCGCCTGGTGCATCTCCTCCTCCAACTACCAGCATATGCTTCAGTATTTTAGGTGACGACGATAACATCCCCGCTATCGGCGTAAGCCACCCCTGTTTTACTGAAAGTTAATTATAAAATATAGGTTTAAATAGGGGTTTAAAAAAGTATCTAATATTTAAGTTTAGTTTTTTCTTAGACCGTTTAGTAATTATGGAAAAGCAACATGTAAAAAAAAAAAATTAGTTGAGGTTGGTGGCAGTTTGAAGTGACCCACCCGCTTCCTTCTCCACCTCCCCCACGCATGCATCAAAGGTGACCCCTTTATGTGGGGACAAGGTAGCACGTACATAAACAAACGCAGACGTGTACTAGACAACGGGGCAACAATAAAATGATGAACCACAGGGGCGTTAAATCTTTTTTGCCTCAGTATGATTCAAAACTGACAGAAGCTGTCTCAATTCATAGCCTTAAAAGTAGGAACATTATGAGTCCGGGAGATTAGAGTCCCAATAGATGTGGGTCAAGTCGTCAAGACTTGGGTGGGGTTATAGTATTGTAGACAACACGGTGGGTATCATGCCAGACACTACTATCACAACTGAATGCAATTATAAGCCCATGCTGCGACTCCACGAGTGCAAGCATTCACTAGGTACCCCCGCCGCACAAGCCCAGTTTCCCGGTTTGCTCAAAGACAACACAGCTTGTAGCAACTGTCCTTGAATCAAAAAAAACCCATATACTGACTTAAGTTTAGAGCAACAAACAATTTCCGTTCTTTGTGCTAACTTGCATTTTCTGTTGTCTTGGTGACGTGGGTCGCTCACACCACCACACCTTCTAGTATTAATGTTTTTTTTTTTAAGATTTTGCCCGGAGAGAGTTTATTGGTGAACTACATCTTGTGAGTGAACATACCACCATAACAGTAATATGTTGCAGCCAAAATACTTGACACGTCATTGGTGATATTAACTTCATTGTTGACTGTTTCAATACATTTATTACCACCTTTAAAGGTTATTTTTTTATTTAATTGCAAAAATGCTGTATATTTCTGCAAAATGTTACCAGCCTTTGTTACTTAAACTGTTGATACATCCTCCTGTGGTATAAGTTCTGCACTCTTGTTACCCGCCATTGTATGATATAGTGCTCATCTTCCTGATACTTTACTTTTATCTTGAGCTGCTACATCAACCTGCCAAATATACAAATTTACTGGTTTTATTTTATTTAGAGATCACTAGAACCGTATGGTTATCACTGCTTTAAAAATAAAATTTACTATATAACTAGAATTTACATGGGATGCTAGTACACCTTAGACTATCCTCAAGAGGGACTTAGACTAGTTCCTCAAATCTGTCCCTGACCAGCTGGGCTGTGGTTTGAACGTTGGACTGCATGTAGTTAACAGTAACAGCCAGGTTGATCAGGTCGTGATCCACCAATAGGCCTCGTCTGGGGCTGGGCTGCGAAGCTTTGACTCTTGAAAACATCGTTCAGGTACAGCAACCAGCATCCACCAAAACCAGCTTACAGCAACCAGCATCCACCAAAACCAGCTTACAGCAACCAGCATCCACAAAACCAGCTTACAGCAACCAGCATCCACCAAACCAGCTTACAGACAACCAGCATCCACCAAAACCAGCTTACAGCAACCAGCATCCACCAAAACCAGCTTACAGCAACCAGCATCCACCAAAACCAGCTTACAGCAACCAGCATCCACCAAAACCAGCTTACAGCAACCAACATTCACCAAAACCAGCTTACAGCAACCAGCATCCACCAAAACCAGCTTACAGCAACCAGCATCCACCAAAACCAGCTTACAGCAACCAGCATCCACCAAAACCAGCTTACAGCAACCAGCATCCACCAAAACCAGCTTACAGCAACCAGCATCCACCAAAACCAGCTTACAGCAACCAGCATCCACCAAAACCAGCTTACAGCAACCAGCATCCACCAAAACCAGCTTACAGCAACCAGCATCCACAAAACCAGCTTACAGCAACCAGATCCACCAAACCAGCTTACAGCAACCAGCATCCACCAAAACCAGCTTACAGCAACCAGCATCCACCAAAACCACCTTACAGAAACCAGCATCCACCAAAACCAGCTTACAGCACCAGCATCCACTCAAAACCAGCTTACAGCAACCAGCATCCACCAAAACCAGCTTACAGCAACCAGCATCCACCAAAACAACTTACAGCAACCAGCATCCACCAAAACCAGCTTACAGCAACCACATCCACCAAAACCAGCTTACAGCAAACCAGCTCATCCACCAAACCAGCTTACAGCAACCCATCCACCAAAACCAGCTTACAGCAACCGACATCCACCAAAACCAGCTTACAGCAACCAACATCCAGCTTATAGCAACCAACATCCACCAAAACCAGCTTACAGCAACAAACCTCCACCAAAATCAGCTTACAGCAACCAACATCCCCAAACAGCTTACAGCAACCAACATCCACTCAAAACCAGCTTACAGCAACCAGCATCCCCAAACCAGCTTACAGCAACCAACATCCACAAAACCAGCTTACAGCAACCAGCATCCCCAAAACCAGCTTACAGCAACCAACATTCACAAAACCAGCTTACAGCAACCAGCATCCACCAAACCAGCTTAAGCAACCAACATCCCCAAACAGCTTACAGCAACCAGCATCCACCAAAACCAGCTTACAGCAACCAACATCCACCAAAACCAGCTTACAGCAACCAGCATCCACCAAAACCAGCTTACAGCAACCAACATCCACCAAAGTCAGCTTACAGCAACCAGCATCCACCAAAACCAGCTTACAGCAACCAACATCCAGCTTATAGCAACCAACATCCACCAAAACCAGCTTACAGCAACAAGCCTCCACCAAAATCAGCTTACAGCAACCAACATCCACCAAAGTCAGCTTACAGCAACCAACATCCACCAAAGTCAGCTTACAGCAACCAACATCCACCAAAGTCAGCTTACAGCAACCAACATCCACCAAAACCAGCTTACAGCAACCAACATCCACCAAACCAGCTTACAGCAACCAGCATCCACCAAAACCAGCTTACAGCAACCAACATTCACCAAAACCAGCTTACAGCAACCAGCATCCACCAAAACCAGCTTACAGCAACCAACATTCACCAAAACCAGCTTACAGCAACCAGCATCCACCAAAACCAGCTTACAGCAACCAAACATCCCCCAAAAACCGCTTACAGAAACCCAAACATCCACCAAAACCAGCTTCAGCAACCAGCATCCCCCAAAGCCACAGCAACCAGCATCCCCAAACCAGCTTACAGCAACCAACATTCACCAAACCAGCTTACAGCAACAGCATCCACCAAAACCAGCTTACAGCAACCAACATCCCCCAAAACCAGCTTACAGAAACCCAAACATCCACCAAAACCAGCTTACAGCAACCAGCATCCACCAAAACCAGCTTAAGCAACCACATCCCCAAAACCGCACAGCAACCAACATCCCCAAACAGCTTACAGCAACCACATCCACCAAACAGCTTACAGCAACCAACATCCACCAAAACCAGCTTACGAAACCAGCATCCACCAAACAGCTTACAGCAACCAACATCCCCCAAACCAACTTACAGCAACCAACATCCACCAAAACCAGCTTACAGCAACCAACATTCACCAAACCAGCTTAAGCAACCAGCATCCCCAAAACCAGCTTAAGCAAACCAACATCCCCAAACCAGCACAGCAACCAGCATCCACCAAAACCAGCTTACGCAACCACATCCCCAAACCAGCTTCAGCAACCACATTCACCAAACCACACAGAAACCCAAACATCCCCAAAGCACTTACAGCAACCAGCATCCACCAAACCAGCTTACAGCAACCAACATTCACCAAACCAGCTTAAGCAACCAACATCCACCAAACAGCTTACAGAACCAGCATCCACAAAACCAGCTTACAGAAACCCAAACATTCACCAAAACCAGCTTACAGAAACCCAAACATTCACCAAAACCAGCTTACAGAAACCCAAACATCCACCAAAACCAGCTTACAGCAACCAACATTCACCAAACCGCTTAAAAGAAACCCAAACATCCCCAAACGCTTACGAACCACATCCACCAAAACCACACAGCAACCAACATCCACCAAAACCAGCTTACAGCAACCAACCACAAAACCAGCTTACAGAAACCCAAACATTCACCAAAACCAGCTTACAGCAACCAGCATCCACCAAAACCGCTTACAGCAACCAACATTCACCAAACCAGCTTACAGAAACCCAAACTCCACCAAAACCACAAGCCCCAAACATCCCCAAAACCAGCTTACAGCAACCAGCATTTACAACACTTAAACCTTTGTTTTTTTTAGGTACAAGGTGCCCCTACTTTTCAGGGGTTTTTTTCCCCCCCCAGCTTTTTTTTTGGGGATGATTTGTGTGTGTTTGGGCCAGTCCCCAATTTTTCCGGTGGATTTGACACTTCTCCGGGTTTCCCGGGGATCAAGTAAATTTCCGGCGTTCCCAGTAGTCAAGGTGTTTGATGGAACTTTTTATGTACTCTAGATCTGCGTTTTCCCAAATTTTAATGGGAGGTTAATGTACAGCAGCATTCCCCTAAAAGAACAAATGATTTAAAAAGGATCATAATTAGCTTGGCATCCCTTTTTTGAAGGTTCTCATTATCCCCCGTCCATTTTCCTTGCAGATGTGATAGTGACACTGTTGTGATCCTTGAAGGTGAGATCCTCTGACATTCCACTCCCAGGTTCTTCACACTACTTTTCCTCTCTATTTGTGATTAGAGTTTGTATATACTCTTTTAGCTATTATTTACAAATTTTCCTAACGGTTAGTTGGAATTTGTCCTCATTTCAGATCATATTGTTTTCCATTGCCCACTGGAAAACTTCGTTTATATCTGCTGGGAGATTTACCTGAAGATCTTGTCCGTTTCTTCTTGAAGACTTCTACCTTGCCCCAGCAGTGTTTCGTTCCCCTGGAAGATGTTGAATAATCTTGGGCCACGGATGTTGATACAGTTTCCCCCTTTTTTGCTTTTCACGGGGTTTATTTTACACCTTCCCCCATCTCTCACTCCAGTATGTTGTTATGGCAGTGTGCAGATTTGAATCAGGCCCTAAAATTTTTAGGTATATATTCTTCATTTATTCATTCATTCTCTGTCTCTCTCTCTCTCCAATGAGTACATATTTAAGACTTTAAGACTTACATATCCAACACAGGCTGGTTATCTGACAAGTGGGGTTTGACCCTTTTTCTTGAAAACCTCCACAGTTATATACCTTTGAAGAGTTTCGAGGTTTTCTACCCTGAACCCGGCCATGGGCCAGGCTCCTGGGTTGCTGGCCCCCCGGCTTTGCTGCTGGGGGCCCGCTGCCCCACATATCCATCACAGCCTGGTTGATCTGGCACCTGGTGAAGATACTTGTCAGTTTCCTTTTTAAGGCTTCTACACGGGGCCCGCCGTTTCGTATCTTCTGGAAGATGTTGAAAGTCTGGCCCCCGGTGTTAATACAGTGCCCCCTATTGTCCCCACCCCACACCTGTCCTCCTGGGTTTATTTTACCTTTTCCCTATCTCTCACTCCAGTATTTTTATGGCAGTGTGCAGATTTGGGACCAGGCCCTAAAATTTCCTTATATTATATGTATCTTTTCCCCCTAAAAGAGTACTTTTCAAGACTTAAGGCTTTCCCCCAAAAATTTTTAATTTTAAAGGCTCAATGTGACCGAAAAGATCTCAATTTTTTCCAGCTCATTTTTTCCGCCCTGAACGGGGGAGCAAACAGTATTCTAAGTGAGGGGGCACTAGCGATTTGAAGAGTGTCACCAGGGGGATTATTTCCTTGTTTTGAAAGTTACCCCAAATTTATGGTATGAACAGGTATTAGACTAAAGGTCGAGGACCATTTTTTAAATTTTCTCCGTTTTTCCCCGGGTTTATGTTAACATCCACCAAAATCTTTCACATGTTCGCACACTCTTAAAACAACCTAAATAAATTTTCCAGCACCCAAACCCAAAAAGGATAGGCATAAACTTGACTACCCATTCCAGCTATGCATTAACCCCACAACCACAAAAAAAATGGCCCACTAATGACTCACCCACAACCAAGATGTGGATGGCTCTAGTAAACTTGCCCATCCCAACAATCTATCCACTCACAAACCTGACTAAGTATTTGCTTCCACACCATACCTACTCTGACCTTTTCCCCGGGCTATGGTCAAGAAGGGGTAATTTCCTGCCACCAGTTACGAACCACATGGTCTAGGTCCCCCCGTTGCGAGGGGTCTTTCTGTTTTGGGGAGATAAAGACGTACTTGGGGTGGTTGTATATTGGAGTCGAAAAATATGGGAATCACTCAGTGTAGCCTGCGTCATCTTACTCTATGCCTGGTCGACGGATACTGACTCTGGTAGAAGCGGGGGCTCCTGGCATTCAAAGGGGGACCTTTGACATGGCTAACGGTTATCACGTGAGCAGTGTATGTTGATCACGTGAACAGTGGAAGCATAACGGTTTAAGCTATGAACTATTTGGCCTAAAAGACACCCCCCTCCATACAATTAACACAAATTTCCTATGCCACAGTTGATCAACTGGGGGCCCTGGGTAATTTATGTTCATTTGATTATTGAAAAAAAATGAACGCGGAGGAAAAATGTCTATGTAAACAACGTGCTTGCTGTAGATTGTGAGTGTTATGGTCTTTCATCTGAAAAAACCCCCGGGGAAAAGACCCCAACAAATACCCCCGGGCAGAAGCCCCCCCCAAAAACCCCGGGCAGAAGACCCCCAAACCCCCCGGGAGAAGCCCCCCAAAACCCCCGGGGCAAAAGACCCCCCCAAAAAGGAACACTTCCAGGAAAACAAGGAAAATTTCCGGGGGAAAAAAGGAACACTTCCAGGAACACGGGCCTTCCGGAAAAAAGGAACACTTCCAGGAAAAAAAGGAACACTTCCAGGAAAAAAAGGAACACTTGGAAAACAAAGGAACACTTCCAGGAAAAAAAAGGAATTTTTCCCGGAAAAAAAAGGAACATTCCCCGGAAAAAAAGGAACACTTCCAGGAAAAAAAAGGAACATTTTAGGAAAACAAAGGAACATTCCAGGAAAAAAAAAACTTCAGGAAAACAAAGGAACACTTCCGGAAAAAAAAAAAACCAAAACAAAGGAACACTTCCCAGGAAAACAAAGGAAAACTTCCAGGAAAACAAAGAACACTTCCGGAAAACAAAGGAACACTTCCAGGAAAAAAAGGAACACTTCCAGGGAAAAAAAAGGAACCTTCCAGGAAAACAAAAGGGAAAACTTCCAGGAAAAAAAAGGAACACCCCGGAAAACAAAAGGGAAAACCCGGAAAAAAAAGGAAAAATTCCAGGAAAAAAAAGAACTTAGGAAAAAAAGGAACACTTCCGGGAAAAAAAAAAGGAACATTTCCCGGGGAAAACAAAGGAACACCCCAGGAAAAAAAGGAACACTTCCAGGAAAACAAAGGAACACTTCCAGGAAAACAAAGGAACACTTCCAGGAAACAAAGGAACACTTCCAGGAAAAAAGGAAACTTCCAGGAAACAAAGGAACACTTCCAGGAAAAAAAGGGGAACACTTCCAGGAAAAAAAGGGAAAACATTCCAGGAAAACAAAGGAACACTTCCAAAAAAAAGGCAAAAAAAAAGGAACACTTCAGGAAAACAAAGGAACACTTCCAGGAAAACAAAGGAACACTTCCGGAAAAAAAAAGGAACACTTCCAGGAAAACAAAGGCCTTTCCCCCAGGAAAACAAAGGAACACTTCCGGAAAAAAAAAGGAACCTTTCCCCAGGAAAACAAAGGAACACTTCCGGAAAAAACAAAGGAACACTTCCAGGAAAACAAAGGAACACTTCCGGGAAAAAAAAAAAAAAAGGGAACACTTCCAGGAAAAAAAGGAACATCTTCAAAAAAAAAAGTACATTTCCAACAGAACGAAAAACAGTCCCAAATGAAGGAACATTTCAGCAGAGGAAGGGGCTTTCCCCAGAAAAGGGAATTTTTCCGCAGAAGGAAGGAAGAAACATTTCCAGTAGAAAGAAGAAACTTTCCAGCAGGGGCCTTAAAGACTTTCACACAAAGATGACAAAGTTGTGCAGACCCCATGTGCTACTCTCACCCCAACTTCCCTTTTTGCAATTTCTCAACTTTCTTATGAGCGTTTATCACAACATCCTGATAAACGGGGGCATGGAGCATCTAACGTGCAAATTGCAAGCAGTAACATGAATGTCCACCCAAGAATTTTCAAAGCCAGATCCGGGAAATTTTCACACCTAAAAAATTTATGTTGATTAAAAGCTCTGCTCTAAACAAACTTGGCAGGGCATTTAAACTATTAAATTGTTTATGTCACCTGAAAATCTGCAAACGCCAACATACTCTGTGTGAGCCTTGTCTTACTATAACATCCACCCCCCTCATTTTTTTTTCCATTTTCCACCACATTCTCCCGCCAGGGCAGAGTGCAGTGGCACAATAAGAAAACACTGTATCAACATTCGTTGTCCCAGATTATTCAACATCCCAGAAGATGTCAAAAACCCGGGGAAAAGGGGACAACCCTTTTAGGAGGAAACTGGACAATATCTTCCCCCGGGCCAGATAAACCGGCTGTGATGGATTTGGGGCTGCGGGCAACCACAGCAACAGCCTGGTTGACCAGGCAACACCCACGAGCCGGGTCCATGGCCGGGAGTAGAAAACTTTCGTAACTCATTAAGGGAATTCCCCCAAAAAGTACTCCTCACCACTCCAAATTCTCCACTTCTCTTTAATTATATTACCACCTACCACTCAGTTCCTTTCTCTCCCAGCTACCCCCCTCTTCTTCGTTATCTTACTTTCTCTCTCCCTTTTCTCTCTCACCCTCAGTCATATCGAAAAAATTGGGAATTACCCACCCCGTCATCAAACGGGAACTCTTGTTTCTCCAAAGTTCTGATCAGTGTGGGCTTACGTTGGAATGAGTGACGCTGGCTGCCTCAGGGCCTCAGTGCAGGAAGAGGGGGAAGGGGGAAAAACTAGCTGTCACCCCCTGGCAGGAAGGGGAAGGTCTAACCACTTACTCCATGGCAGGAAAGGGAAGGTCAACTGCCACTTCTCCCCTGGCAGGGAAGGAAAGGTCTAGTTGCCACTTATTTGGCAGGAAGGGGAGGTCTAGGGTTTCACTTTCCCTCAAGAGGGAAGGTCCCGGGTGCAACTTCCGTGGCAGGAAGGAATCAGTTTCCACTTACTCCGTGGCAGGGAAGGGGAAGGTCTGGGTTTCCCCCTCCGTGGCAGGTAAGGGAAGGTCCCAGCTGCACTTACTCCGTGCAGGGGGAAAGGGGGAAAGGGCTAGTTGCCCTTCCGTGGCAAGGGGGAAGGGGAAAGGGCCAAAATGCCCTTCCCGTGGCAGGGGAAAGGGGAAAAGGGCTAATTTTCCACTTACTCCGTGGCGGGGGAAAGGGGGAAAGGGCTAGTTTTCCCCTCCCGTGGCAGGGGAAAAGCCTCTTTGTGGGATCCCCAAATACTTCCTAGTCATCCATATTCCACTGTCAATGTGGTCTTTCACGTGGTCTCACAAACAAATGCAAAAATTGACTCTGCAGTACAATAATAAACTGTTCTTTATTGTTTTAAGAAGTTTTAGTACTTTTGTTGTGTCGAAAATTCCTCTCCCGGGCCGCCCAGAGCCAGGTCAGCAGCAAAAACTTTGTCCACAGGTTCTTCTTGGTGGCCCGCGCCCACATATCCATCACAGCCTGGTTGATATGCCACTTTTGAGGGTGCTTGTCAGTTCCCCTTTAGACTTCTACACTTGTCCCAGCAGTGTTTCTGACATCTGGTAAGATGTTGAATAGTCTGGGACAACGGATATTGATACAATGTTCACTTTGTGACCACGGTGCCCATTTTTCATTGAGTTTATTGTACATTTCCGCCTATCTCTCACTTCAGTATGTTATGGTAGTGTGTAGATTTGGGGCTAGAAAACCCAAATACATACCAGGTATATATTATCATGTCTCTCCCTTACGCCATCATGGAAATGGAAATGCTAAATTGGCTTTGGGGGAGCCTTAATGATGAACGAATCCGTCATCGATGAACAATATCCTAAGTGTTTTTTAAGCGATCTAAATAATTACCCTTGGGACTATTTCCATTTGTTTTGAAAGTTTTTTATTATTCACCCCATTTTTTGGCTATCTTAATATTTGATTATTGTGTTCTTTGCAAGAAAGGTCAGCTGACATAATTTACACCCAAGTCTTTCACGTGCTCCTTTTGTTGTTCTACTTGTTCTACTGTATACAGTGTCCTTTAGAATTCTTTATTCATCGATATCTAGACAGCTAGAACTTGATCATAATTGAACGTAATGTTACCCTCCACTGAAAACAAAAAAACCCTTAGTATCTTCTTACAGTTTTTCCGTATCTTCTGAGGTGACTTTTTTTATTTTAGTATCATCAGCAAATGATACAAAACGGAACTTTTTATTTATGTCTGCAAAAGGGGGTGAAGAAAAAGGCGCCGGCCCTTCTTTTGGAATACTAAGCTTTTATTTCCCGCTTTTCTGTTTTGTTGTTACTACTACTATTACTGTCTTCTATCTGTCAAAGTTAAAACTCAATTTGCCTACTTTCCTCGATGCCTACAGCCTTCGGTTGTCCCAATCCCCCCTGATCACATTTCCCAAACGTTTTTTGCAAAATCTGCGTTTTGGTTTTCTTATAACGCCGCCGTAATTATGTCACAGTGGTGACAGGCATGATCTCCAGCCCTTAAATCTTTGCTGGTTTGGGTTGTGCAGATTATGCTGTTCCTAAAAGAATTTCGCGCTTATCACTGTTTTGAATGTTTTTATGAAGGTGATGTTAGTGCTGATGGGATGTAATTTTTTGGTTTGTTCTACTACCTTCCTTGTGCAAAGGAGCTAAGTCTGCACACTTTAAGGTCTCTGGTATTTCACATTGAACTAAGTCTCTTTCAAAAGATTGCTAAATGAGTGAGCATGTTTTTTCCGGAATTTATGGGACCATTGCTATGTCAGTTATGCTGTCTGAATGGCTTAAAATAAAATGTCTAAATTTTTTTTCCACCCCTGCTTTCGTTCAGTGGGATGCCGAACGTCGACTTTATTGGTCTCTTAGAATTTCGCTCATTTCCTTGTCATCCCGTGTATGATCCTCCTGTGATTAATGGTCTAATTTTACAGGTAGTTTTAATAAATTTGCATATGTATAGAAACATCTGGGCTTGCAATATTCTGGATTTTTGTTCCCGTTGTGCTTCATCTGTTTGGTACGACAGCCATTTTTTAATTTCGTCTTTAGTAAGCTCAGTTCCCGTAATTTTTCCTTCTGTACAGTCCTCTAAGCTTCTTTTCATTTGATCTATTACGTTTGTCATTAGGCAGACCTTGAATGGTGCCGTGTTGAGCTCTTCCCGGGCACTGGTGATGATTTAAAATACTCATTTTACTGTTTCTCCTGGGATTCTGATAGTGCTTTTTTAATTTTGTCCCAGTCAATTCTATGACTGTTGAAGTGATTTACTGAACATTCCTTCTCGTACAAAATTTCTGGAGTTCCATTCCTTGTACTCCACTAATGTTATTATCCCGAGCAAACAGTGTTTGGATTATGTCTCCATTAGTTACTCGTTGTTTGTGAAGATCAAATGCAGTGTAGTTTCATTTCTAGTGGGTTCTGCTATGTGTTGGTTCAACGAAACCTTTTACAAAGCCCCATTAATGTATATTTGCAAAAAAAAAGGATGTATTGCTTGTTTGTTGAGGAGTGGCGAGATTTTTCACATTAATATCTATCATTATGGAGTGGAGCCAGACTCCACTCAACCAGGTTCGTGGTGGAACATGTTTGGATTTCCTGCCATTTTTTATGCAATAAAAAAAATGGGTTGTGAATGGTTGGTATGCTCCATGGTTTGTACCTCCTAGTTCACTTCAAATGGTATTCAGGCAGTTTGTGTTACAATATTGTTTTTATACCAAGGTATACATTTTAGGGGGAAAAGGTTGGTAGGTGGTATAACAAATAACTTTAATCAGGAGAGCGTGACATCTTGGTGCACATGGTCAACTTTTCACGTTTTAGTTTTCTGCTGCACCTTTTTTAAAGGGAGGTTCCCACTGATGAGCAGATATATAGCAGCTTCATCTTCAGAAACAGCACCAACACCAGCTGAAGCATTTCCAGAAACTGACTGACCCGCCTGAGGTGATCTGCATCTGTTTTTTTCTATATCTGAATTACTCTGCATTTATATTTCTTTTTTAGCTGTTATGTTGCAATTGTTGCATTTTTCCCCCTGTGGTGTCCTGCCTCTACCTATCTGGAGGTTTTTTAAGGGCCCCCTGCGGCCTGGTTATCAGGCCCTGACGGGGGGGTCAAGGCCTGATCAACCAGGCTGTTACTACTGGCCCCCAAACACTTAGTGTCTTTCTCTTAGTGTACTCATGACATCTGTTTTCATTGGGATTGGGGGGGGGGGAATGTTGCACCTCTGTCTAGTCAATAAGCTTTCGTAGGGAGTGATTTCTGTGTGAAGAATTGGGACCAGTCCCTCCAGGATTTTCAGGTGTATTATGATTTATCTTTTCGCCTACGTTCCAGGAGTACAGGTCAAGGGGCTAAACATTCCCAGTAATTAAGGTGCTTGATTGAACTTATACGTGAAAGTTCTCTGTACATTCTCCAAGTCTGTGATTTCACCTGTCTTGAATGGGGGCTGTTAGTGTACAGCAGTATTCCAACAAAGAAAAAACAAATGACTTAAAAGAATCGTCATTAGCATGGCATCCCTTGTTTTGAAAGTTATTATCCATCACATCATTTTCTGGAGATGTGACAAGTCACACTTGTGACCCCTTGAAGGTGAGAGGAAACAACACGGAAACAGGCTATCGTTTGTTCCCGCTACGTACCTATGTAGAATACGGTATCAGCACATTGTTTTGATGAATCATTTTTTGCTAAATAACAAAAATCCCAGGTAAGCTGGTCATCGTCTCTGGGAGAGCGACCTCAATTTCCCCGCTACAACCACATCCGTTCACAGCAATTCTGTCACACGATAATCACAACAAAAAGAGTTAATAAGCGCCTACCCCACCACAAGGACATTTGACGGTGCTCACACAAATTGTCTCGTGTTAAAGTAAAATATATTTGAAATATATTGACTCGAGAGGTTATGCTGACACTAAGGGGAAAGGTAAGGAACACTGCAGGAAAAAAAGGTTGCTTCTATAATCAAATACAAACGTTATCAATCGTATTAACATGCAACTATGTTTGAGTACTGAAAATATCCTACTCTCAATCATTCAAATCTCTCCAAATCCATTTTTATACTATCAAAATATCGACACACTACTTGGAGGGTAGGAGCTGTGAGTCCCCCTTTTAAACACAGATGGGATGTGTACACAATAAGCTCCTTACACAAACTCGGCAATTCGTGGTTTACCTGGAGTATAAATGGAAGGGTTTGGGGGATCAACGCATCCGCGGCCCGTCTGTGCCCCGTATTAACAAGGCCTGATGAATCAGGTTGTTACTGTTGACCGCACGTAAACCGACGTACGAACTATAGCCCGGCGATCAAGCACTGACTTTGGGTGCCTGTCCAGTGCCTTTTTGAAAACAGCCAGGGGTCTATGGTTACCCCCCTCATGTATGCTGGGAGGCAGTTGAACAGTCTTGGGCCCCTGACATAGTGTTCCTTTACTCTGGCCTGCTTTTCACTGGGATGCTGCATCTCCTCCTACCGGAGCTCCGGGGGTTTTTCGGGGGACCCAAGCCCCAGTCCCCGGTCCTTGACCAGGCCTCCCAGTGGGATCAGGGCCTGATCAACCATACTGTGCGGGCCCCGCACGTAGTTCAACGTAGAACCACAGCCCGGCAGATCGCACCAACTTTGATCTCTCCAGTTTCCCTCTTGAAGGCCCCAGGGCCTATTGGTAATTCCCCTTATGCATGGTAGAAGGCTGTTGAACAGTCTTGGGCCCAGGACACTTATGATGTTTTCTCTTAGTGTACCAATGGCGCAGTACTTTTCATTGGGGAGTATTTTTCACTGCCTGCCCAGTCTTTTTCGTAGGGGTGTTCTGTGTGCAGATTCGGGACCATTCCTTCTAGGATTTTCCGGTAAAATTTATTTTTCTCTCGCCTGCGTTCCAGCGAGTACAAGTCAAGTGCATCAAGGTTTCCAGTAGTTTAGGTGTTTGATGGAACTTATATTTGCAAAAAGGGTTTTCTGTACACTCTCTAGATCTGCAATTTCACCTTCTTTGAACGGAGATGTTAATGTACAGCAAATTCCAGCCTAGAGAGAACAAGGATTAGGGATCATCATTGGCTTGAAATATCTTGTTTTGAACGTTCTCATTATCCATCCTTTTTTTTTTCTTTGCAGTTGTGATTCAATAAACAAGTCAAATATCCCAAATCCAAGATAACTGATAAACTAAGACATCACGACGACAAAAAAATAGCAAAGTGAAGAACTGAGGACAAGGCAAGTTAAATCGCAGATCTAGATAATGTACAGAGAACCTTCACTGCTCGCAAGTTCAGTCAAGAACCTTAATTACTGGGAACGTCTGAAGTCCCTTGATCTATATTCCCCGGGAAAGCAGGCGAAAGATGCATCATAATCTACACCGAAAAATCCAAGGGGTGGTCCCAAATCTGCATACAGAAATCACTCACAAAGCAAAAAAAAAAAAAAAAAAAAAAAAAAAAAAAAATAGGTAGAGGTAATATCATCCTCCCAAAAAAAAGAAAAGCAGGGCGCCATGAGGGACAAGATTGCGTGCGGCCAGAGTAACAGCCTAGCTGCTCAGGCCCTCATCAAATGGGAGACCTGGTCAAGGGCTAGACCACGGGGGGGGTCGACTCTCGGAACGACCTTCAGGTAGGGAAGACAATAATTAGTTGAGTGGAGTCTTGGGGCGAGGGGGGGAATGGGCCTGACGCCCCAGCTGGGGTGGGGGGAGGAGGGGGTATATGGGGTGGGGAGGAGGATATGGGGGGGGAGGGGGGATGGGTGAGGGGAGGAGGGGTATATGGGGTGAGGGGAGGGGGATATGGGGTGGGGCAGGGGGTACAATTGGGGGGAGGGAAGGGGGAAAACAAATAGGGGGAGGTCAGTGGATACAGCTGGGGCCCAGGGTGTCAGTAATGTTACTGACTACTTGTGTAGTATACTTAGATAATAGCAGAAGATAGGTTTCCCCGGCGCGAGGGAATACAGCTGGGGAGAGGGGTGGGGGGGGACAACTGGAGTGAGGGGTTTGGGGAAGAAGGGCACGCTGGGGTGGGGGACAGGGGGGGGAGCACAAAGAAGTGGGGAGGGACATAGGAACAAGGGTGGGATCAACAGCTGAGGCAGGCAATTTCAGATTTTATTTTTATTTGTTAAAATCTGAGAAAGTATATCCGGTTTATGGCTGAGGTGACTAGTCTTGACGAGCAGGACTGCTGTGTCCCAAGATACGCTTACATCTCTACCATTGCCTCTTGGGGAAAGACCGAGGGAGGGTAAAAAGTGAAAATAGTTAACAACGAGGAATGGGGGTGGAGAGGAGAAAAGTTGACGCAACACAAGAGTGGCCCCTCGTGGTCGGCCTGCAGCACTATGATGCTCTCACCACAAATCTTACTAAACGTCCGTCTGCTCACCCCCCCCCTCCACCGCCACTTCCTACACGAAGCTCGCAGTACTTGACTCCAGTTAACACTGACATTTCTTTTATATCAGTACAAAATCAATCCTGTGATGGAATATGGACATAACATAGTTAGCTTTTGAACCCACGGCGTACTACGGATGATCACTATTTTTAAAAAAATTGCCAATCCCATAACACACCTTCAATAACTTCAGAATATTTTAAATTTTGCCTCAAGGGCCCAGTTTACTGGTCTGCTTATACTCAGGCACGTACTTGCTCCCCAGGTGAACAGGGGCAACAGGTGTAACATCCCAACGTATCCACCTATATTGGGAAAAAACCGTCATTTCAATGAGCTAAAAGGCACTAACTACCAAGAGTCACAAGTATTCATATAAACTTCAACCTTGGATTATATATAAAAATTTTCAGATTTTCCCCGCCGGGGTCTGCTAGTTGTTCATACTGTGGAGGGAGTGGCTAGTTGTCCTGCACTCCAAGCCCAAAACCGAGACGGGATTGGCTTGTTTATTATGCACACAATGTTGTGGATAAGGCCGGAGCCCAAGACTGTTCAACGGCCTCCTACCACCCATAAGGGGCATTACCAGTAGGCCTCTGGTTGTCTTCAGAGGGAGCTGGACAGATACCTAAAGTCAGTGCCAGATCAGCCGGGCTGTGGTTCTTCGTTGGACTAGGGCAGCCAGCGGGGACGTCGATCCCCGGAATCCCCTTTGGGAAGGGAAGGTAGACGGTAATATCCATAAGGTGTGGGCAGCTCAGGGCGTATGGATACACAGGTCTGTATGAACTATCCTTAAAATGGGTCAACAAGCATGCTTTGGGAATATATTTAGTATTTAAAAAAAATCATGTTAAAAGGAAATTTGGGACACTTGCTAAAAATTCCTGTGATAGTATTTTCATAAGATACAGTGACACAGCATAAGGTTGCTTCTCATTTAGTGCATAATCAAGAACAACGTCCCAAAAAATACAAACATTTTCACCTAATCATTAGCTACAATAATACTGGAGGATAGCTAAACCATAGGGGTCATGGTGCTTGGAAAATGAGAGGCAATCATGGAGATTAAAGTGGAGGGTTGATCAATTCTCTATATCAAGAGCCCTTGCCACACCACGAAATCTGTTGTTCACTGGCCTTTGTGCCTGTGAAGTACCCATCATTGATGACTGGTCAGAAAACTCCCCAGATGAACCCCATGGGAACCTTTGGGCTGAGATAAAGATCTACTAAGGGAAGGATAACATATCACTCCCTCGACTTTAGGACGTCATCCGCGAGTCGTGAAAATTTACTCCATAAAAGCCTGAAGAATGTGCGTGTTGAAAGATGTCTTAATTAAGTGACGACCTAATTTATGGTCGTGATTTTGAAAAGGGGGCCGACATACTTCAAGGACGAGCACTGTGCTAACTCCGTTAACTATACCAACCCCCCCTAAAAAAGGATACAACAGTGTTAAAAGTGATGCCGATCAGAAACAGTTTTCCTCAGTTATCCCTGAAAATATGGGCTCCCCACATACAAATAGTCCCATGAATCTGCCCCTCAGTACATCAGCGTTGAAAATTTTAAGCCCTTGAGTAATCTTTAAAGTAATATTTAAAAATTTGAAAAAAAAAAAAGGAGTTTGTCCTCGTTAAACTTAAAAATACAAAATAATATTTTTCAGTTTTCTATTATTTCTATTATTTCTATTCTTTGTAACCCCTTCAAATGAGAAAATATTTTTATTTTTTTTAAAAAAATTCATTTAAAAATTTGGGGCCAAAAAAAAAAATTTGGGCCCCTTGGCATCTACACAGTCTAAAATTAATACAAAATACTTCAATTAAGATAAAGAGAGTGTTAACCTGAAGGACTTTTCCCGGAGGTCAATGCTTCGGCGCCCACCCAGACCAGGTCTCCTAGAAGATCAAGGCCTGATCAACCAGCCTGTACTGCCGGTTTATCAGGCCAACGTTCGAACCCAGCACGGCTGTTAGGCTTTTAAAATGAAGAACTTGTCAAGTTTCCTCTTGAAAACAGACAAATGTTTTTTGGTAATTCTCCATGAAGAGAGGGAGGGAGGAAGGACCTTGAAGAGTCGGAACGTCTGAGACTCGTTGAGTTCTCTCTCAGTGTACTCATTGGGTACGATTTTTTGGTGTAGGTATGCAGCGTCTACCAAGACATTCGTTGTCATACGGAGTGATTTCGGTGGTCATGTTTGGGATAAGTCCCTCCAGAACTTTCCAGGTGTAAATATTATACACGACCTTTTGCTTACGTTCCAAAAGGGAAAAAAGTTGACTTAAAAATGACTTAAAGAGTATCATCATTTGATCAGCATCTCCTGTCTCGAACAATCCAACTACCATTTTCCTTGCGGTAACTTGCAACATTGTTGTGATCACTGAATGTGATATCTTTCAACATCTTTAAATCCCAAGTCTCGCACATGGAACTTACGCTCCACTAAATTGTTTCAGTTTATAATATACTCTGTTGTGTCTATTTCCTGCATCCTTCCATAGTGAGCAACTGAAACTTGGTTCTGAACCATTAAATTGTTCAAGGCCCCAAGGGACACAATTTACGAAAACTGTCAACTGAAATTTACACAGCTCAAACTTTCTTTTAACGAAGCCCACCAACAGTGAAAGTTTGAAGCCAATGAGAAAAAAGGGCCCTTTTTCAGCAGTAACTGATCTGACTCCAACGATTCAAGTTTTTTAATAGTAAAAATATATATATATATATATATATGTGTGTGTGTGTGTGTGTGTGTGTGTGTGTGTGTGTGTGTGTGTGTTATACCTTTGATATACCTTTGAAGAGTTTCGAGAGTATCTCTCTCTGAGCCCGGCCATGGGCCAGGCTCGTCTGGTGCTGCCTGGTCAACCAGGCTGTTGCTGCTGGAGGCCGCTGCCCCACATATCCATCACAGCCTGGTTGATCTGGCACCTGGTGAAGATATTTGTCCAGTTTCCTCTTGAAGGCTTCTACACTGGTTCCAGCCGTGTTTCGGATATCTTCTGGTAAGATGTTGAATAGTCTGGGACCCCGGATGTTAATACAGTGCTCCCGTATTGTCCCCACCGCACCCCTGCTCCTCACTGGATTTATTTTACTTTCTCCCATATCTCTCACTCCAGTATGTTGTTATGGCAGTGTGCAGATTTGGGACCAGGCCCTCAAGTACTTTCCATGTATATATTATCATGTATCTCTCTCTCCTCCGCTCCAATGGTACATGTTCAAGACTTGAAGGCGTTCCCAATAATTTAGATGTTTCAATGGCTCAATGTGAGCCGTAAACGATCTCTGGATTTGTTCCAGCTCTGCTATTTCTCCTGCCCTGAACGGGGCCGTCAGCACTGAGCAGTATTCTAAGTGAGGGAGCACTAGCGATTTGAATAGTGTCACCATCGGCATTATTTCCCTTGTTTTGAAAGTTCTCAATACCCACCCCGTCATCTTCCTGGCTGTTGTGATCTTTGTCTTGTTATGGTCTTTAAACGACAGATCAGCAGACATAATTATTCCCAAGTCCTTTACGTGTTCCTTTCGTTCTATGTGGTGACCCTCTTGCGTTTTGTATATAGTGTTCCTTTTGAGTTCTTCATTTTCCATACCTAAGCAGCTGAAACTTATCACCATTGAACGTCATGTTGTTCTCCACTGCCCATTGGAAGACCCTGCTTATGTCCTCCTGTAATTTTTCAGTGTCCTCTACCGTAGTGACTTTCATGCTTATTTTAGTGTCATCTGCAAATGATGATACAAAAAGTGTGCTGGGTGTTTTTATCTATGTCTGCTATGAGGATGAGAAACAGCAGAGGTGCCAGGACAGTGCCTTGGGGCACTGAGCTTTTGACCTCGCTGATGCTGGATCTTGCCCTGTTCACTACTACTTTTGTGTTCTTTGTGTTAGGAACTCAAAAAATCCATCTGCCTACCTTCCCCGTAATGCCTATGGCCCTCATTTTGTGCGCTATCACTCCATGATCGCATTTGTCAAACGCCTTTGCAAAATCTGTGTAAATCACATCTGCGTTTTGGTCGTCCTCCAATGCCTCTGTAATTCTGTCATAATGGTTCAGCAGCTGTGACAGGCATGATCGACCCGCTCTAAAGCCATGCTGGTTCGGGTTGTGTTGTTTGTGCTGGTCCATGAACTTTGTAATCTGCCGTCTCATCACTCTTTCAAAGATTTTTATGATGTGAGAAGTGAGGGCTACTGGTCTGTAATTTTTAGCTAGTGCTCCTACCTCCACTGCAAAGGAGCTTAATCTGCACTCTTTAAGGCCTCTGGAATTTCACCTAGATCTAAGCTCTTTCTCCACAGAATACTAAGGGCTCTTGCTAATGGTACTTTGCACTGCTTTATAAATAAAGCATTCCATGAATCTGGTCCAGGTGCTGAGTGAGTGGGCATGTTGGCCATTTCTTTTTCGAAATCTATTAATTTATACATCTATACATTTTAAGTTTTCTATCTTAATTCTTCCACCATCCCTTGTATGTGTTTCTGTAAATTAACATGGCATTTGCTAAAATGGGAATCCACTAACATAATAATTTGTCATTTTTATTTGTTTTTTAAGACCCTGAATATTTGCAAATATAGGCAGGAGTTACCATTTGGGATGTTTGGTCTTTCTTTGTGTTTGGTTAGTACCACTGGTGATGTCAAAATTATGGCCCTGGGCCCATACCTGTTCTCCAGTACTGGCTTTGATTGTTTATACAGCCCTGATAGGCGGTCCCCTGTGTTGTCTTGTCCCACTGTTCTGCCCATCTGTCCCCTCTTATTCCACCTTTTGTCTTTTTTTTTATCGGGTTGTTTCCCTTATATCAAAAAAAGATTGCTGTTCTTTTTCATTTTCCCTTTCCCTGCTTTTTTGTATCGTACTGTTCCTTTATATGGTGGTCTGGGCAGCTCATGTCATAACATTTTTGGACTGTGTTGGAAGCGACAATACTGGATGGAAGTATCTGCACTTTTGTTAAACCGACACTTTCCTTTCCTTAACATGTTGGCACATTTTTCTGGTGTGTTTATTCCAACAATCTCTGCCAAAAAAGGCACATACCTTTAGCATAGAATCTGATATGTTTTGGCTGCCTATATTTACTGACTTTGTATTTTCCCAAAGATCTCGGAATTATCTGCGTTTTTTCTCTCTTTCCACTCCTTGGTTTTCCTCTTTATCTGGCTTTTCTCCTTTGATGACATGGGGAACATTTTCCCTGGAAGAGGACCCCTACTATATCTTCTATATCTGTATTAGAGGCTATGGCTGGTGGCGTCCTTAACCAAACCGGATGTTCACTATGGCGGGGGGGCTGGGTCTGGGTCTGTCCTGGGGCGGGGGGGCTGAGTTAGCTAATGTTTTTGTCTCCTGTGTTTTCCCGTGGATGACTGTTTATTTTGGGTCAATTGTTGTAGACTGGTCATTCTGTGTGTTATATTTTACCCTTTCTTATCTTCCCAAGTTCTATATACCGGAAGACTATTCAATAGTTCCTTTTTCCATGCTTATTTTTTAAATTAGCCTCCTGAGTGCTTTCCTGATATCTGTCATAGTTCCAAATCCTTGTTGCAGATCCAGAAACACCTTTCTAGACGGATGTCACTTCTTGTTACTGTGTTAATTTTTGAACATGTGACATGATGTTTTGAAAAGAAAAAGGTTGCATGTGATTCTAGATCTTTTCCCAAGAGCCTTTTCACAAGTCCCACAGATATACGTACTGCCATTCTGCCTGTATCCTATTTGTATTGGTATATGTGGGATGTACTGATTATGGAGACTTACTACACCTTATTATTGTTATAATATGTATTTATTTCTGTTTGCTCACTGTATAACTCTCTATATTTATTCCTCTCTGATCAGTCCTATATACATTTTAATGTATTATTCTCACTGAGATCCCACACTGGTCTAGACAGGATATTGTGGTATGGTGTATATGGTGTTTTTATGGGTGTGTATGGTAGGCCTCCGTGGCTGATTCAGCACTGCCAGGCGATGACTAAAGCACACCACTCAGTCCTATACTGCCATGCGTGCCCTTTTTAGACCACTTTCATTTTCTTAGATCACTATCACTACCCTTTTGTGCACTGAATCGCAGGACAAAATTTGCTCCTCCAAGGGGGGTTTTGGCTTTTCACATATCCCAAAAAAAAGTCACAACAGGTCCACCCGAAGTGGCCGCGGGTCACCGGTTCTTCTTTTGGGATGTGAAGAGCTGCAACCTGGAAAGATAATGGTCAGCGAAAAAAAAGTACCGAAAATGCTGAGGCGCTGACCCCAACTGGACTATCATCGATGTTTGGCGACAGCGGCGCACATTGGGGGTGTCTTTAATGCTACCCTATACCACATGAAACTGAATAAATCCTGTATCTGAAGCTACAATTGTGAAAGATTATTACAATAAAGTTACATGTTATACCTGTTTGAAATCAGGGGGTGTTTTTTTGGACACCCTGTATATGTAACAGGTTGGTGTAACAACTCAAAACACAGCCCAAAAGTAAAGTGTGTGTGGTGAGGATATAAACACATCATCACTGTCTTAAAATATGAAGTTTACAATAACAGAGAACTAATAAGACAGACATGATGTTTAAACAGTGTAGAATTCTACAAAATATGCAGGATTGGGTTGCAATTACATAATGATAATTGGTAGTGCTAGTGATACTTGTAGATACGTGGACTCTGTTCTACGCATTGATATCTGTAGGACACAAAGAAAGAGATACCTTTATACTGAATAAACAAAAAAAGGAGGATATTGTTAAGTACTTGGGCTGTAAATAGTGCCTCTGCAGCATGTTCGCCACAAAACAGAGTGCTGATGCACAATAAAAATCCAATCTCACGATAAAATTTAAAAAAATTTACCTCAGTGACCAATTTATGGGCAATAAATTTAGTCTGGATATACCTTTTATGAGTTTCGAGAGTGATTCTACTCCAGGAGCCAGGCTAAGATTCATAACTACAGCTATGTTTCTAACTACAGTAAGCGCCAATCCCGCAACACCACTGTCGGGCTAAGTGACCAGTCGGAAATATCGAGACCTCCATTTCACTGTCTTGATAATGGCTAGGTATTACTCTTCATAATCTGCATTATCTACGATTTCTCATTTTATTTAAGTACCTTAACCTTTTTCCCACTTTCATATAAGAACATAAGAAAGATGGAACACAGCAGGCCTACTGGCCCATGCGAGCCAGGCCCAAGTCCCACCGGCTTAAGCCAATGCCCCGACCCAGCCAGGTCAGGTTACATTCATAATAAGGAAGGAGCACGGCATCTGACCTAGTAGCACAATTTGGGTGAGGACCAACTCACACCCCCCGTACCCACTCATATATTTATCTAGCCTATTTTTTAAAAATACACAACGTTTTAGCCTCCCCTATCTGTAATCGGGGTTTGTTCAACTCATCGGCAACTCTATTACCAAACCAATGCTTTCCTATATCCTTCCTGAATCCAAAATTTTTCCAACTTAAAGCCATTGCTGCGAGTCCTGTCAATACTAGATATTTTTAGCACGCTATTTACATCCCCTTTATTTATTCCTGTTTTCCATTTTCCCCTCAATCATATCCCCCAATTCTACGCCTTTCTAGAGAGTGCAGATTCAGGGCCCCCAGTCTATCCTCATAGGGAAGATTTCTGATACATGGAATCAAAAATTTGTCATCCTCCTTTTTCGTTTCCAGAGATTTTTTTTCCATTCTGGAATACGGTGAAAAACTGTGCAGCATAATCTAGATGAGGCTACCAAGGATATATAGAGTTGAAGAACAACCCCGAGGACTCCTATTATTTATGCTTCCCTTTATATGAAGCCAAGGGTTCTGTTCGCTTTATTGCG
>WNWK01029085.1:0-24748 GCA_009830355.1 Cherax destructor | reverse complement strand
AAGAGAGACCTCATAGGGTGTCTTTTCTGATGAATTAGTAAACTGTGAAATATTATACCCCATAGGGAACTTGATCCAAGGAGATGGAGGAACGATAGAATATTGAAAAATGAGTCTTTTCGTTCTTTTTATTGAAATCGAGAAAATTTCTACCCCATAGGGGGTTACCATATCTCTGATTCTCTATAGAGGTCAAGTAATAAATATCAGAAGTAATATTGAAAAAATGAAAAATTTGAAAAATGAAAAAAAAAAATCGAAAAATCGAGGAGCGGGGCGATCCGCAGAGAAGGCGCTGCAGTAGGCAGCGAGGGGCCGGGCGCGGGCAAGGGGCTCGGCGGGCGCGGGCGGCGGGCGCGGCGGGCGGGGGTTCGAGCGCGGGAAGGAGACCGCTCAGGGATGAGGGTCTCAGGGGAGTGAGGGGGTGAGGGTGCGGGTCTGCTAAGGATGAAAAAAGGGGGGCGGACCGGAAGTGGGGGGTCGATCGGAAGTGGGGGTCGACCGGAAGTGGGGTCGACCGGAAGTGGGGGATGGGGTGACCGGAAGTGGGGGTGGGGGGGACCGCCGCCATTTTGCGTTCTACAGGGACTTTCCCTACTACTGTAATAGTAATAGTAATAGTAATAGTAATAGTAGTAATAGTAATAGTAATAGTAGTAGTAGTAATAGTAGTAGTAATATTAGTAGTAGTAATAGCAACAGTAGTAGTAGTAATAGCAATAGTAGTAGTAGTAATAGTAGTACTAGTTTTGAGACTCTCTGACCGCGGGTTCGAACCCCACCCGTGGTATGGTTGGTAGAAGAAATAGTAGTAGTTGTATTAGTGGTTGAGGGACTCTTATTAATTTTATCGTTTTAATTAATTTTATTATTAGCATTAGTAGCGTGAGTGTGTTTTTGTGTGTACTAACGTAATTGTGGTTGCAGGGGTCTATTCATAGCTCGTAGCCTCGCCTCTTCACTGGTCGCTACTAGGTCTACTCTCTTCCTGCTCCATGAGCTTTATGATACCTCTTCTCAAAGCTTTGTATGGATCCTGTCTCCACTACATCCCCCTCCAGACTATTCCACTTCGTGACAACTCTATAACTGAAGAAATACTTCCTAATATCCCTGGGACTCATCTGAATCTTTAACTTCTGGTTGTGACCCTTGTTGTTGTGTTCCATCTCTGAAACATCCTGTCCCTATCCACCTTGTCAATTCCTCTCAGTATTTTATATGTCGTTATCATGTTTCCTCTATCTCTCCTGTCCTCCAGTGTCGTCAGGTCGATTTCCCTTAACTGCTCCTCATGGGACATGCCCCTTAGCTCCGGGACTAGTCTTGTTGCAAACCTTTGTACTTTCTCTAATTGACGTGCTTGACCAGGTGTGGGTTCCAAGATGGTGCTGACGTACACGGTGTACAGAGTCTTGAACGATTCCTTACTGAGGTGTGGTTATTTGGTTGATGTGCGCCTCAGGAAATGTGCTCCGTATGATACTCACCCCAAGATCCTTTTCCTTGAGTGAGGTTTGCACCCTTTGACCCCCTGGCATGTACTCCGTCTGCGGTCTTATTTGACCTTCCCCACCCAATCTTTATGACTTTGCACTTGACGGTGCTAAACTCAAAGAATTATTTCTTGGACCAAGTTTGCAGCTTGTCCAGATCCCTTTGTAGTCCTGTCTGATCCTCATCCGATTGAATTTTCCTCATTAGTTTCACATCGTCTGCAAATAGGGGCAGTTCTAAATCTGTCTCTCCCGTCGTGGCATTCACATATACCAGAAGCAGCACCGGTCCGAGGACCGGTGCTGCTTCTAGTGGACGCAGAACCCTGTGGAACTCCGCTCGTCACTGACGTCCTCTCTAACACTTCGTCACGTACCACGACTCGTCATTGCCTTCCTGCCAAGTATTCTCTGATCCATTGCAGTGCCTTTCATGTTATACCTGCCTGATCCTCTAGCTTTTGCACCAAGCTCTTGTATGGAACTGTGTCGAAAGCTTTCTTACAGTCCAACAAAATGCAATCTACCCACCCATCTCTCTCCTGTCTTTCTTCCATTACCTTGTCGTAAAACTCCAGTAGGTTTGTGACACAGGAGGGTTAGGGGAGACATGATAACGACATATAAAATACTGCGAGGAATAGATAAGGTGGACAGAGACAAGATGTTCCAGAGAGGGGACACAGAAACAAGGGGTCACAATTGGAAGTTGAAGACTCCTATGAGTCAAAGGGATGTTAGGAAGTATTTCTTCAGTCATAGAGTTGTCAGGAAGTGGAATAGCCTATAAAACGACATAGTGGAGGCAGGAACCATACATAGTTTTAAGACGAGGTTTGATAAAGCTCATGGAGCAGGGAGAGAGAGGACCTAGTAGCAATCAGTGAAGAGGCGGGGCCAGGAGCTATGAATCGACCCCTGCAACCACAAATAGGTGAGTACAAATAGTGAGTACAGGATTTCCCTTCCCTGAAACCATGCTGGTTGTCGTGTATAAGCTCATTGGCTTAAGGCAATGCCTTAACCTAGTCAGGTCAGGTCACGTTCACTTAAGGAAGGAGCACGGCATCTGACCTAGTAGCACAAGCTAGTCAGGTCAAACTCACATCCACCCACACCCACTCATGTATTTTTAAAACTACACGTCTAAGCCCCTATGATGGTACTCGGGAGTTTGTTCCACTCATCCACAACTCTATTACCAAACCAGTGCTTTCCTATATCCTTCCTGAATCTGAATTTTTCCAGCTTAAAACCATTGCTGCGAGTCCTGTCTTGGCTAGATATTTTTAGCACGCTATTTACATCCCCTTTATTCATTCCTGTTTTCCATTTATACACCTCAATCATATCCTCCCTAATTCTACGCCTTTCTAGAGAGTGCAGATTCAGGGCCCTCAGTCTATCCTCATAGGGAAGATTTCTGATATATGGGATCAACTTTGTCATCCTCCTTTGTACGTTTTCCAATGCATTTATATCCACTCTGTAATACAGCGACCAAAACTGTGCAGCATAATCTAAATGAGGCCTAACCAGAGATATATAGAGTTGAAGAACAACCTGAGGACTTCCATTATTCATGTATTTTTAAAACTACACGTCTAAGCCCCTATGATGGTACTCGGGAGTTTGTTCCACTCATCCACAACTCTATTACCAAACCAGTGCTTTCCTATATCCTTCCTGAATCTGAATTTTTCCAGCTTAAAACCATTGCTGCGAGTCCTGTCTTGGCTAGATATTTTTAGCACGCTATTTACATCCCCTTTATTCATTCCTGTTTTCCATTTATACACCTCAATCATATCCTCCCTAATTCTACGCCTTTCTAGAGAGTGCAGATTCAGGGCCCTCAGTCTATCCTCATAGGGAAGATTTCTGATATATGGGATCAACTTTGTCATCCTCCTTTGTACGTTTTCCAATGCATTTATATCCACTCTGTAATACAGCGACCAAAACTGTGCAGCATAATCTAAATGAGGCCTAACCAGAGATATATAGAGTTGAAGAACAACCTGAGGACTTCCATTATTTAAGCTTCTTGATATGAAGCCAAGGATTCTGTTCTCTTTATTGCGAACACTTATGCACTGTTGTCTTGGTTTAAGATTACTGCTAACCAGAACTCCTAAATCTTTTTCGCAATCAGTAAAATTAAGATCTACATTATTTAGTTTATATGTGGCATGGTTATTTTCCTGTCCAACATTTAGAACTTTGCCTTTTTCTATATTAAACTGCATCTGCCACTTCACCGACCATTGCATCAGTCTATTCAAATCATCCTGGAGTGCTCTAATGTCCTCATTAGAATGAATTGGACTGCCTATTTTGGTGTCATCAGCAAATTTGCTTATGTAGCTATTTATTAAATCATCTAAGTCGTTTATGTAAATCGTGAACAACAAGGGGCCCAACACTGACCCCTGTGGAACACCGCTAGCGACGTGCCCCCATTCTGATTTCTCCCCATTTATGCAAACTCTCTGTTGCCTATTTGTCAACCATGCCTCTACCCAGGAAAAAAATTCTCCTCCTATTCCATGTGCCTTAAGTTTTCTCAAGAGCCTCTGATGTGGAACTCTATCGAAAGCTTTACTGAAGTCCATATACACAATATCATATTTATTACCATGATCTACCTCCTCAAATACCTTAGTGAAAAGAGTTAGTAAATTCTTAAGACAGGAACGCCCCTTTGTAAAACTGTGTTGAGATTCATTAATCAATTTATGCCTTTCAAGATGGCTACGAATTGCCTCGGCAATTATTGATTCCATAAATTTTCACACTATGGAGGTAAGGCTTATTGGTCTATAGTTCGAAGCTAAGGACCTGTCACCTGCCTTGTAAATAGGTATTACATTTGCCATTTTCCACTTGTCTGGCACTATGCCAGTTTGTAGTGATATATTGAAAAGATTAGCCAAAGGTATGCTAAGTTCCTCTTTAAATTCCTTTAAAACTCTTGCAAACAGTTCATCGGGGCCTGGGGAATTGTTAGGCTTTAATTTATCTATTTGTCTGAGGACCATGTCACTAGTTACCCGATGGTCTGGTGGCTAGAGCTCTCGCTTCACACACGGAGGGCCCGGGTTCGATTCCCGACGGGTGGAAACATTTCGACGTGTTTCCTTACACCTGTTGTCATGTTCACCTAGCAGCAAATAGGTACCTGGGTTGTTAGTCGACTGGTGTGGGTCGCATCCTGGGGGACAAGATTAAGGACCCCAATGGAAATAAGACAGACAGTCCTCGATGACACACTAACTTTCTTGGGTTATCCTGGGTGGCTAACCTTCCAGGGTTTAAAAATCCGAAGAAATATTATCTTATCTTATCGTGCATAGTTTATTATCGTCCTGTTCTATATAATTTATTTTTTCTGGAATTTCGCTAGTATCTTCCTGAGTAAAAACTGAGAGGAAGTAAGTGTTAATTATTATTATTATTATAATCAAATAGAAGCGCTAAACCACAGGGGTTATACAGCGCTGCAGGTTATTGCAGGATGCAGGGAGAATGGGTTGTAAGAAGGAGATGGATGATTAGTAGGGTATGGAGTGCAGCAGGATGATGGATAGTGCAGGGATAGAGGGTAGCAAGAGATCAAGGTAGAAGGGACTGAGGGAGGTGCTAGAGGTATAATCTTCAGAGTTTGTGTAGTAAGTCAGTTTCTGTCAAAAAGTCAACGAGAGAGTCAGGATTAAAGGAGGGTCCATCTGCAAGAAGGGAAGGTAAAGAAAGGGCCGCAGAGCGAAGACGCCGTTGGAGGTAAATTCTGCGTGCTCGTTGATAGAGTGGGCAGTCCAACAAGATATGTCGAACAGACACTGGAACCTGACAATGCTCACAGAGAGGGGCAGGGAGCCTCTCCATGAGATACCCGTGAGTAAGACGAGTGTGGCCGATGCGAAGACGGGAGAGTGTAGTCTCCCAACCTCGACATTGGTGACAAGAAGAAGGCCAGAAACCTATAACCGGTTTAATAGAATGAAGTTTGTTATTCAGCAGGACAGACCAGTATTGTTGCCAACGGGTGCGAAGGTGGGTAGCAATGACCGCAAAATAGTCCGTGAAAGGAACACCTCTATATGAAACTGGAAGGTCATGTACTGCTGACCGCGCAGCAGTGTCTGCCTGTTCATTGCCCTGTACGTCAACATGACCAGGGACCCAACAAAAGGCAATATCTTTATGCTTGCTAAAGATACAGCGTAACCAAAGTGGATACGAAGAACTAGGGGGTGAGGTGTATCGATTTTACGGATAGCCTGTAAAGCACTAAGGGAGTCTGAAACGACCACAAATGGTGACACAGGCATAGATGCAATACAGATAAGTGCCACAAGAATGGCATACAATTCAGCCGTAAATATGCTAGCCGAGGGTAATAGATGCCCTCGTACGACGCTGTACGGAAACAATGCTGCGAATCCGACGCCGTCAGATGACTTTGAACCATCGGTGTATACTGCGATGGCATGGGAATGAGAACGGAAATGGTCTAGAAAGAAAGAGCGAGAAACCGCCGTAGGTAGTTGGGCTTTCGCGCAAGGTAGAGGAATAGAACAGACACGGACAGCAGGAACTTCCCAAGGGGACAGGGGAAAGGGAGATGTCACATGAACATATAAAGGTGGGAGCTGAAGGGAAGACAGGAGTGAATGTAGAGGAAGAGAAAAGGGACGAAGTAAGCAGGGGCGACGAACAAATAAAGAGCGCCTACTAACATCTGTAACAATCCTATACATGGAAGGATTGCGGAGGTCATGAGAGCGAACAAAATAGCGAATGCAATGTGCATCACGACGATCGGATAAGGATGGAATGTTCGCTTCTACATAGAGGCTCTCAACCGGGGAAGAACGAAATGCACCAGGGCATAAGCGTAATTCCTGGTGATGGATGGGATTAAGGATGGAAAGAGTAGCAGGGGAGGCCACCGAATATATCTGGTCACCATAATCGAGTTTCGACAAAATTAGGGCTGAATGTAGGCGAAGGAGAGTTCTACGATCAGCCCTCCATGAAAGATGTGCGAGGGTTTTAAGAAGGTTCAGCCTGGTGTGACAAGTTGCCTTCAGAGAGGAAATGTGAGGTTTCCAAGACAATCGACGGTCGAACAGGAGGCCGAGAAACCTGACTGTATCACGTTCTGGGATACGTGAGCTGTATAGGTACAATGGATGATCAGAGACCACTGAACATCTAGTAAACGTAATTTGATGAGTTTTGCCACTAGAAAATTTAAACCCGTGAGTGGTGGCCCAATCAGAAACCCGGTTGATGGCATGCTGGAGGGAAACTGCAATGAGGTGACAGACAGCACCTTCACAAGCTATAGCAAAGTCATCCACATAGAGCGATGACCAAATATTGGATGGGAGAACAGATGCCAGATTATTTATAGCAAGCAGAAAGAGTGTTGTGATCAGAACACATCCCTGAGGGACACCTTCAGTTTGGACAAATTCCGGGGAGAGTTCATTACTAACCCGGACCCGGAAATGTCTGTCAGTTAAGAAGGCCTTAAGAAAGAATGGTAGGTTGCCTCGGAGGCCTAAGGAGTGGGCCTGGGCCAAGATATTATATCTCCAAGTTGTGTCATAAGCCTTCTCAAGTTCGAAAAAGATAGCGATAACCGAATGGTTATTCGCAAAGGCATTACGAATATACGTATCCAAGCGCAGCAAGGGGTCAATGGCAGAACGGCCCTTACGGAAGCCATATTGACTAGGGGAGAGACTATTGTATGTCTCTAAATACCACATCAAACGTCTATTAACTAGACGTTCCATCACCTTGCAAACTGCAAGTAAGTGTTGAAAAGTTCACACATTTCCCTATCACTATCAGTGATCTGACCTGAGTTACTCTTAAGTGGGCCTTTCTTGTCCCTAATCTTACTTCTGTATACCTGAAAGAACCCTTTTGAGTTAGTCTTCGAATCCCTTGCGACTTTAGCCTCATAATCCCTTTTTGCTTTTCTTATTCCTTTTTTTATTTCTCTCATTAAATGAATATATTGATTTCTTAACTGCCCATTCCCTCTTTTGATACACCTATATGCCTCTCTTCTTACCAATGAGATGTTTTAATCTACTGTTTATCCATATGGGATCATTTTTGTTAGATCTGATTTCCCTACTCGGAACAAAAGTTGTCTAGGCAGCTAGAACTACGTTCTGGAAAACGTCATATTGGCAGCCAAAACCACCTACCTGACCCATAGTCAGGTCATCCCAATTTAGGCCACCCAGGTAATTTCTCAGCCCAATGAAGTCAGCCAAGCGAAAGTCTGGAACAGAGACTCGATTGCAGTTATCTGGGTAATTCCATGATATACTGAAACTAAGTGATTTGTGATTTGTGTCATTGACACTGGTCTGTAGTTTAATGCTGCGTGTCTGTCTCCTTTCTTGAAAACTGCTGTTGTCCATACCTCAGGTAGTTTATCCTGTTACGATAGATGTGATGAAGACTGTTGATAGTGGCATGCATTGTGTCTCTGCTTCTTCTTTTAGAACCCAAGGAGAGATGTTGTCTGCTCCCATTGCTTTTGAGGTATCTAGTTATCTTAGCAGTCTCTTCACCTCCTTTTTGTTGTGTGTAGTATGTCGAGCACTTGTTGGTGTACCCTGCCATTAATCTTTGCTGAAAGCCATTCTGTCTCCCTAAATCTGCTGTTGAGCTCCTTACATACTTCTTGATCGTTTCTTGTGTCTTCCCTCCTTCCTTCCTCAGCCTGATTACCTTGTCCTTGACTGTTGTTTTTCTCCTGATGTGAATGTACAACAACTTTGGGTCAGATTTGGCTTTCGATGCTATGTCATTCTCGTATTGTCGCTGGTCCTTCCACCTTATCCATGCATTTCGGCTCTTCTCTTCATTTTCCTGGAATCTTTGTCTTCTGTATCTTTTTCATGCTCTAGCGCACCTAGCTTTGGCCTCTCTACACCTTCTGGTGATCAAGGGCTCGTTCTAGTCTTCCCATTGTTACTGTTGCACTTAGGTATGAACTTCTCTTCCTCCATGCACTTTGTGGTCACGTGATCCATCATTTAATTTACTGTCTTTCCCTCCATTTCTCTTCCTCACTGTATCAGTCGCAGGAATTACCTCATGCCTGTGTAGTCCCCTTTTTTGTAGTTTGGCTTCTCCCGTCCTTCTCGTGCTGCTTTATTCTCCACTGTTAACTGTACAATGTGGTCTAAGCTCTAGACCACGTGATCACTATCTCAGAGGGGCCTTTCGTATGTGATATCCTCAATGTCTGAGTTACTCAATGTGAATACGAGGTCTAGCCTTGCTGGTTCATCCCCTCGTCTCTCTCTCTCTCTCACTACATCGCTATCCACATTGTTCCCCTTCCTGTAAACTCTATGACTGTGTATGTGTACTCACCTATTTGTGGTTGCAGGGGTCGAGACTCAGCTCCTGGCCCCGCCTCTTCAATGATCGCTACTAGGTCCTCCCTCTCCCTGCTCCATGAGCTTTATCATACCTCATCTTAAAGCTATGCATGGTTACTGCCTCCATTATTTCACTTTTCAGACTATTCCACTTCCTGACAACTCTGTGACTGAAGAAATACTTCCTAACATCCTTATGACTCATCTGAGTCTTCAACTTCCAATTGTGACCCCTTGTTTCTGTGTCCCATCTCTAGGGCAAGGAGATGGAAGGGGAAACTGTCAAAGGGGATTGGGAGGGGACAGGAGTGGAAGCGACCTGGGGAGGGGCAGTCAAGGAAGGAACTTGGGAGGGACAGGGGATGATATTGAAAGAGGAGGAGGATGAACCTCCGCACACAATACAGAACTAGTAGAAGGTGAAGAATCCGGCAATGGGGATTTTTTGCCGGACTTATGAGAAGAAGGGGGGCAGTGAGGATTGGGTGGTGGACGAGGGCGTGTAGACACAGAACTGTGCAAGTGAGTAGAGGAAGGGGTGTGGACAGTATGGGATGCCGAGGTACGGACCTTGGAGCCAAGAACAGCAAAAGGATTCAAGACAGGGGTGACTGAGGATGGGGCGACCACAGAGGAAGCCGCGAAAGTTGGGACCCCAAAAGTGGGGGGACGTTTAGCAATGCAAGAATGGGAGATACGGGGAAGTCTTCCTTGAAGGCGTAGATGAGAGACAGCCATAGCATATGAGAAGCCTTCTGCCTCTGAGACAATGGATTTCCCGCTCATTCAGGTAAACCTGACAACGGCGAGAGTATAATGGATGCACCTCATAACAGTTAAGGCAAGAGAGAGGTAGATTACAAGGACTGGCATGGTCGTTGGTACCACAGACTGGGCAGTCAGCCATAGACCTGCAATATTTTGCTGGATGACCAAAACGCCAGCAGTTTCTACACTGTTGCGGTGTAGGGGTCACCTTTCAAACTTGTAACCGGTGACCTGCAATGTAGACCGAGGGTGGAAGTTCAGGCAGTCAAATATTAAACGAGCTATATTGCAAGGATAACGTCTTCGCTTACGGTCAGGGAGGACAAAAGTGTCAACTTTGAGAATAGGGAGGTCTTGGAGCTCAAGCTGCTCCAGAATGTCATCACCACATGTCTGGAAATTCCGTTGGACAATGGTGTGGGGTAAAATGACAGTACCACTACAAGAATTGAGAGAATGATGTTTGTCAATAGTGATAGGAATAGTATCTATGGTCGTAAGCAGAGAAAGATCGCGAGCTGGGCCAGCATTCTGGACCATGATGATGCAAGTGCCGCTCTTGAGAGTGTGAAATGAGATATCTTTACCTACATGGCGTAGGAGAGCTTTACCAATACTATGATCGGAAAGATAGGTATTAGGAGAAGTCTGTCATAGAGTGAAAAACTTTGTCCGTTGAGTAGTGTGAAACAAAGTGTTTAAGGGGAGTATGTGACGAGCTGGTCGTTTCTGAGATGAATGAGAAGGAAGTGTCAAATCGTCATGTAAGGGTCTTGGACATTTGGATGCGGGACTGGAGGTGGTCCGACGTGTGATGGGCGAGCAATCCGAAAATTGCCGCACCGTAGAGGATGAAGCTGGAATCAAGGTCAGAGAAGAGCGAAGGTCAGACGTGTCAAAACGGCCGGTTGGAACCCCGGTACCTGAAGCAGGTGACGAACCGGCACCAGCAAGAGGTACAGGGGTATTGGAGGTATCCGAAGAGTTGTCCGTTAACGAGGTAGGGTCAGAACTGGGTGCGGTATCAGGAAGGGACCCGGGGGTAGTAGGTTCACGGATTGGGTAGGCCATGGTTAGGTTACTTCATTCTTTTTGTTTTTAATTAAAAAAAGAAAGAAGAAAAGAAAATAAATAGAAAAAAAAGAATAAAAAAAGGGGGAGCATGGAGGAATAGCTCCTAGGAGGAATGAAAGGGGTGTAAATCCCCCTCCGTGCCCAAGAGGACCTCAACATCGCAAGTAGTGCAGATGCTGCATGGAACCTGTGCCAAACCCTACCCTTCATGCCAGTAAACCAGCAATCCGGGATATCAACCTCACATCCACAGAGCCACCTCGGCGGACAAAAGAGAGGGCGGCCGGATACCCGCCACCAAGCATACCTCCTTTGGCCACCACCCCCTGAATCCGAAAGGTGGCCTCCAGAGATACACCCATCGCCCGAAAGATACCCAAAGCCACCCCCTGGGAGACCGGAGAGGGATTGGGACATCCCCAGGCGATCCAGATTCCATGGCAAACTACACCACCGCCAAGAACCTCAATGGAATGGGATGGACCACGGCTCCCTTCCCCCTACCTTGGAAGCAGAATGCCTGTTGAGAGAAGCTCACAGGGTAAAAATGGGAAGGGAATAAGGGAGGGATGAGGAGGAGGAGGAGGAGGAAACGGAAAAGAGAGGATGGGGAAGATGGGAAAGGGAAGGTGGGATTGGGGGTAATTAGGTTCGGTCTGAGGAAGAAGACCAAGATTTCCAATTCCTCAGACTGATAGCCTCTTTACCGCGACAAGGAGCCCCCTCTTAAAGAGGACCAGACCTGCAGCCTGTCCAAATCCCTTTGTAGTTCTGCCTGGTCCTCGTCCGATTGAATTCTTATCATCAACTTCACATCATCTGCAAACTGGAACACTTCGTAGGCTATTCCTTCCATTATGTCGTTCACAAATACCAGAAACAGCACCGGTCCTAGGACTGACCCCTGTGGAACCCCACTCATCACAGGTGCCCACTCTGACACCTCGCTACGTACCCTAACTCGGTGCTGTCTTCCTGACAGGTATTCCCTGATCCATTGGAGTGCCTTCCCTGTTATCCCTGCCTGGTCCTCCAGCTTTTGCACTTATCTCTTGTGTGGAACTGTGTCAAACGCCTCCTTACAGTCCAAGAAAATGCAATCTACCCACCCCTCTCTCTCTTGTCTTGTTGCTGTCACCCTGTCATAGAACTCCAGTAGGTTTGTGACACAGGATTTCCCGTCCCTGAAACCGTGTTGGCTGTCGTTGATAAGCTCATTCCTTTCTAGGTGCTCCACCACTCTTCTTTGCATACTATACATATCAGTGACACTGGTCTGTAGTTTAGTGGTTCATGTCTGTCTCCTTTTTTAAAAATTGGGACTACATTTGCTGTCTTCCATACCTCAGGTAGTCTCCCTGTTTTGATAGATGTGTTGAATATTGTTGTTAGGGGTACACATAGCGCCTCAGCTTCCTCTCTCAGGACCCATGGAGAGATGTGATCCGGCCCCATCGCCTTTGAGGTATCTAGCTCACTCAGCAGCCTCTTCACTTCTTCCTCGGTTGCATGTGTGTGTGTGTACTCACCTAATTGTGGTTGCAGGGGTCGAGACTCAGCTCCTGGCCCCGCCTCTTCACTGACTGCTACTAGGTCCTCTCTCTCCCTGCTCCTTGAGCTTTATCATACCTCGTCTTAAAGCTATTTTATGGTTCTTGCCTCTACTACATCACTTGCTAGACAATTCCACTTCCTGACTACTCTATTGCTGAAGAAATATTTCCTAACATCCCTTTGACTCATCTGAGTCTTCAACTTCCAATTGTGACCCCTTGTTTCTGTGTCCCCTCTCTGGAACATTCTGTCTCTATCCACCTTGTCTATTCCCCGCAGTATTTTGTATGTCGTTATCATGTCTTCCCTAACTCTCCTGTCCTCCAGTGTTGTCAGGCCGATTTCCCTTAACCTTCCTGCATAGGACATTCCCCTTAGCTCTGGAACTAACCTTGTCGCAAACCTTTGCACTTTCTCTAATTTCTTGACGTGCTTGACCAGGTACGGGTTCCAAACTGGCGCTGCATATTCTAGTATGGACCTGACGTACACGGTGTACAGTGTCTTGAACGATTTCTTACTAAGGTATCGGTGTATGTGTGTGTGTGTGCAGGGGTCAAGTCTCCTTGCCTCTTAAATTACCACTCTCCAGATTCACTCCTAGTTAACCTCGGGGATCCTATCGTACCTTTTCTTAAAACTATGTCCGGAGGCTGCCTCTTCCACTTGCTTACCAATCTCTCTGAGATTGACGAAATACTTCCTAATATCCCTGCGGCTCATCTGTTCCTTTAACTTCTAGTTTTGTCTTCCCGTTTCCTAGTCTTGCCTCTCAAACAACTTATCTCTATCTACCTTTTCAATTCCCTTGAGTATTATATATGTTTTTACCAGGTGTCCCCAGGATCGTCTCTCCCCAATGTACATATATTCAGCTCCGTTAGTCTCTCCTCGTGCTCATGCCTCTTACCTCAGGCAGAAGTCTCTTTGCATATTTCTGTACTTTCTCCAGTTTTTTTTACATTGTGGGTTCCATTGTGGTGCTGCACACTCCAAAATGAGCCTGACCTAACTTGTAAAAAGGGCCTGGAATGACACTTTGTTGATGTTCCTGAAGACTACTCTCAGATTTTCCAGACGAGCATTGACTGTAGAGGATATTCGTCTGATGTGATCCACTACAATATATTGGGAGCTGTGTTCACCCCTAGGTCTTTGTCTTAGAGTGAAGTCTACAGGCTCTCTCCTCTTAGGCTAAACCCCGTTGCCGGTCTTCTTGATCATTTCCCAATCTTAATGAACTTGCTTTTACTGGGGATGAATTGAAACTGCTTATGTGACCACTCTTGCAATTTGTCCAGATCTCTTTGAAGCCTTTCCTTCTCCCTATCTGTTAGCATTCGCCTCGTTAGATTTACGTCAACAACAAACAGGGATATATCTGAGTTTATTGTCAAGATGGTGTAGACTTACGTTAAACAGGTGACAATATTATTATTATTATTATTATTATTATTATTATTATTATTATTTCTGTTGTTATTTTCTGTATTGCCTATACAAAAGTTAACTTTATTTCCGTAGGCAAGAATTAAGTGTAATTTTATCAGAATCGCTCCAACTTAAATACTACCGGCATTATATAAATTAAAAAGGATGGTGAAAAAGGCAGACTTCAATTTTAAGATTTTAACTATCACTAAATACGGTAACTAAGTGAATATCAACAAGTGGATGAAACAACAATTCAATGCACAAAATTAACCAAATTTAGTAATCTTACCAAGAAGGAAATTTAAGTGTGTTGGGCAGGATATGTACACACCCAGGATTGATAATTATTCATTGAATATATTCTGAGTGTTTACTGTAATTTCTGTCTCAGGAAGCTAAATATTTTTGTATGGTATTGTTCAAGCATATGCAGCTGTAAACATCTTCGTGCAGTCTATAGGTTTTAACGCTAACAAACAAAATAATTTCAAGAGTTGTGCCACCCGATCAGAATCTTTTAGATAATGTTTTACATAAACGAAAAACAGAAATTATATACTGTTCAGTTTTAATGACGTATAAAGATCCGTCTCACGGAAAGGGATTTTCCTTCGCCCCCGCAACCCCTCTGGGTTCTAAATTCTCTTGAATTTTCTGTAATTCGTATGTATATAAGGAGTGCTGGCATCCTGCTCTCACATAACGTCCTCATCTCTACAGGTGTGCACACGGTCTCCGCACTCAAGCAGTCTGTAGACAGAAAAGCTTCATCGCCTACAACTGTAGTCAGAGCCCGTCAATAGTGACATATCTGACAGAAGCGGTACGTCCCAAGAAGACGGCACTTATCTCAAGTTTCAGTTTGCAATATAATCCTCGCTCTGGCGTGTGGATCAAATAAGGAACTGCGAGTGTTAGTATTATGAGAGTATATCACACATCATCAAAAACATAAAAAAAACCTCGGTAGTCATCTAGAATCAGTATCAGAATTCCTATATCCCGGCCATGTTTGCGTCCTCAGCAGCAGTGTTCGTTATGGGCTGCCTGTTAATACTTGCGACCAATTCGGCCTCCTGGAACCTGTCGATTGGTGACATAAATATCTACGATGCCCTGGATGACAAGAATCTTGTGTGTCCGATGGACCTGACAAATGAGAATAACATTCCTCAGCTGAAATGTAAAGGCTGCAGCAGGAAGTGTAAAGGGTTTCCAAACGGAATTTGTGTTCAACTTATTGAAATAGTAGGAGGCAAACAGTGGATGAAGGGATGTGTGTGCCAAGTGAACACGAATAGTATCCATGTACAACCGCCTGCGGATGAACAATGACCTGTTATCTGTCGCTTGCTTATCTCCATTCCCCATCCTCGTCCCCGTCAGAGTCTACTCTCAGATCAGGCCTCGAGGAAGTGAATTGCGACACGTAACGTTAGTATTTTGACCAGTGCTTGGAAGCTTCCCAAGAGAACAACTAGAGAGAGACACTCAGAAGTATTAAGCTATCAAGAAACATTCCACTGTCTTGATATCTAAAGCAACAGAATTTTAATTCTGTCTAGCATCCTTGCAAACTTATTTAAATATTATTTTGAGAAAAACGTTAATTGTCATTGTTGTCCACAACAGTTTTAGTAAATGGTCAAATACAATTCAAAGCACAAATCCGAGTACAGATCTTCTTTATCTTTATATAATATATACCTCTAAGTATAAATCAAAGCTCAGGAACCATGTAAATATATATATTACGTAGGTTAGTGTTGAAAGTATTAATTATCATTGTCATTATGTATATTCTGTAACTAAAGCTTCTCTGAATTATATTGTACATTAATATTATTATTATTATTTATTTTTATTATTATATTCTCAAATAGCTCTAAACCCAGTATCTTACAACAAATTTTAACAATTTCAAATAATTAAGTACAAGTCTTGTGGTAAATATTGGACCAACAGAGTCAATACGCAACTATCATCAGAAACTTCCTTAATGTGTAATAATTTATTACCTGTGCTTCAAACATCTTGTTATTATGAATAAAAATTCTGATTTATAACTCTAAAAGCCTTTTCATTGTTTACCTGGAGTGGGTTTTCGGGGGTCAACGCCCCGCGGCTCGGTCTGAGACCAGGCCTCGTGGTGGATCAGGGTCTGATCAACCAGGCTGTTACTGTTGGCCGCACGAACCACAGTCCGGCTGGTCAGGTACTGACTTTAGGTGCCTGTCCAGTGAATTCTTGAAGACAGCCAGGGGTCTATTGGTAATTCCCCTTATATCTTGTTGCAAACCTTTGCCCTTTCTCTAATTTCTTGATGTGTTTGACCAGGTTTTGATTCCATACTGGTGCTGCATACTACAATATGGTCCTGACGTATACGGTGTACAAAGTTTTAAACGATTCCTTACTAAGGTGTCGAAATGCTATAGTACTTAGGTTTGCCAGACTCCCATATGCTGCAACAGTTATTTGGTTGATGTGGGCCTCAAGAGATGTGCTCGGTATTATATCCACCCCAAGATCCTTTTCCTCGGGTGAGGTTTACGGTCTTTGGCCCCTAGCCTGTACTCCGTCTGCGGTCTTCTTTGACCTTCCCCATTCTTCATGACTTTGCACCTGGTGGAGCTAAACTCCTAGAACCAGTTCCAGAATCAGGCTTGCAGCCTGTCCATATCCCTCTGTAGTCTTACCTGATCTCATCCAATTGAATTCTTCGCATTAGCTTCACATCGTCTGCAAATAGGGACACCTCTGAATCTATCCCTTCCATTATGTCAGTTCACCTATACCAGAAACAGCACCGGCCTTAGGACTGACCCCTGTGGAACCCCGCTCGTCACAGGTGACCACTCTGACACCTCGTCACATACGATGACTCGTTGTTTCTATTCTGTCAGGTATTCTGATCCATTGCATTGTCTTTCTTGTTATACCTGTCTGCTCCTCTAGCTTTTGCACTAATCTCTTGTGTGGAACTTTGTGGAAAGCTTTCTTACAATCCAAGAAAATGTAATATAACATAACCTTCTCTCTCTCTCTTGTCTTACTTCTGTCACCTTGTCGTAAAAGTCCAGTAGGTTTGTGACACATAATTTCCCTTCACTGAAACCTTGCTGGTTATCATTTATGAGCTCATTTCTTTCTAGGTGCTCCAACACTCTTCTCCTGAAAATCTTCTTCACGAACTTTTTGCTATACATGTCAGTGACAATTGGTCTGTAGTTTAATGCTGCCTGTCTGTCTCCTTTCTTAAATATTGGGACTATATTTGCTGTCTTCCACACCTCAGGTAGTTGCCCTATTTTGATAGATGTGTTAAAGATTGTTGTTAGTGGCACACACAGTGCCTCTACTTCATCTCTCAGAACCCATGGAGAGATGGTGTCCAGTAGTTCACTTAGCAGCCTCTTCACCTCCTCCTTTGTTGTGTGTATTCTGTCCAGCACTTGTTGGTGTACCCTACCATTCAGACTTTCTGGAGTCCTTTCTGTATCCACTGAAAATACTTCTCTAAATTTCGTGTTGAGCACTTCACATACTTCTCTTCTGTTTCTTGTGATCTTCCCTTCTTCCTTCCTCAGCCTGATTACCAGGTTCTTGACTGTTGTTTTCCTCCTGATGTGGCTGTACAACAATTTCAAATCAGATTTGGCTTTCGATGGTACATATGTCATTTTAGTATTGCCGCTGGGCCTCCCTCCTTATCTGTGCATATTTGTTTCTGGCTCTTCGACTGATTTTATTTTCCTGGGTCCTTTGTCTCCTATACTTTTTTCCATTCTCTAGTGCACTTGGTTTTGGCCTCTCTGCTCCTTTGGCCTTCCCATTGTTTCTGTTGCCCTTGGGTACTAACCTCTCCTGTGCCTTACATTTTGTTGTCATGTCCTTCTTCCCTCTCCACTTGTAACTCTACTATGTATTTTAAGCTCTGGACCACATGATCACTAGCTCTGAGGGCCTTTCATATGTGATATCCTTAATGTCTGAAATACTTAAGGTGAATATGAGGTGCAGTCTTGCTGGTTCATTCTCTCCTCATTAACACCTCAATCATCTTAGGTCTCCACGTTTCTGGTCCCCCATGTGTTTGTGTGTGTGTTAGTTATCATTCTGTCGTAGGCACATGTCGATTAGACACTTGGCCTGCTGTGTATGTATTGTCGATTAGACATGTGCGTGTGTGCGTGTATGTACTCACCTAGTTGTACTCACCTAGTTGTGGTTGCACGGGTCGAGACATAGCTCCTGGCCCCGCCTCTTCACCGGCCGCTACTGGGTCACTCTCCCTGCGCCATGAGCTTTATCATGTGTGTGTGTGTACTCATCTAATTGTGGTTACAAATGTCGAAACGTAGCTCCTGGCCCCGCCTCTTCACTGACCGCTACTAGGTCCTCTCTCTCCCTGCTCCATGAGCTTTATCATACCTCGTCTTAAAGCTATGTATGGTTCCTGCCTCCAATACATCACTTGCTAGACTATTCCACTTCCTGACAACTCTATGACTGAAGAAATACTTCCTAACATCCCTTTGACTCGTCTGAGTCTTCAACTTCTAATTGTGACCCCTTGTTTCTGTGTCCCCTCTCTGGAACATCCTGTCTGTTCACCTTATCTATTCCACGCAGTATTTTGTATGTCGTTATGTCTTCCCTAACCCTCCTGTCCTCCAGTGTCGTCAGGCCGATTTCCCTTAACCTTTCTTCATAGAACATTCCCCTTAGCTCCGGAACTAACCGTGTTGCAAACCTTTGCACTTTTTCTAATTTATTGACGAGTTTGACCAGGTGTGGGTTCCAAACTGGTGCTGCATAGTCCAATATGGGCCTGACGTACACAGTGTAGTGTCTTGAACGATTCCTTACTAAGGTATCGGAACGCTTTTCTCAGGTTTGCCAGGCGCCAATATGCTGTACCAGTTATCTGGTTGATGTGTGCTTCCGGAGATGTGCTCGGTGTTATACTCACCCCAAGATCTTTCTCCTTGAGTGAGGTTTGCAGTCTTTCGCCACCTAGCCTATACTCTGTCTGCGGTCTTCTTTGCCCTTCCCCAATCTTCATGACTTTGCATTTAGCAGGGTTAAATTCGAGATGCCAGTTGGTGGACCACGTGTCCAGCCTGTCCAGGTCTCTTTGTAGTCCTGCCTGATCCTCATCTGATTTAATTCTCCTCATTAACTTCACATCATCTGCGAACAGGGACACTTCTGAGTCTGTCATTTCCATCATGTCATTCACATATACCTGGTCCTAGGACTGACCCCTGTGGGACCCCGCTCGTCACAGGCGCCCACTGTGATACCTCATCACGTACCATGACTCGTTGTTGCCTCCCTGTCAGGTATTCTCTGATCCATTGCAGTGCCCTTCCTGTTATACGTGTCTGATCCTCTATCTTCTGCACTAACCTCTTGTGAGGAATTGTATCGAAGGCCTTCTTTCAGTCCAAGAAAATGCAGTCAACCCACCCTTCTCTCTCTTGTCTTACTTTGTTAACTTGTCATAAAACTCCAGAAGGTTTGTGACACAGGATTTGCCTTCCCTGAATCCATGATGGTTGTCATTTATAATCTTGTTCCGTTCCAGGTGCTCTACCACTCTCCTCCTGATAATCTTCTCCATGACTTTGCATACTATACACGTCAGTGACACTGGTCTATAGTTTAGTGCCTCGTTTCTGTCTCCTTTCTTAAAAATGGGAACTACATTTGCTGTCTTCCATACCTCAGGTATTATTATAATTATTATAATAAAAAGAAGCGCTAAACCACAGGGGTCATACAGCGCCGCAGGAAAAAGTAGGATGTAGGAAGAGGGAGATGGGTGATTAGTAGGGTATAGAGTGTAGTAGGGTAGTGGATAGTGCAAGGATAGAGTATAGCAAGAGATTGAGGTAGAAGGGACTGAGGGGAGTGCTAGAGGCATAATCTTCAGAGTTTGTGTAGTAAGTCAGTTGCTGTCAAAAAGTCAATGAGAGTGTCAGGATTAAAGGAGGGTCCATCAGCAAGAAGGGAAGGTAAAGAAAGGGCCACAGAGCGAAGACGCCGTTGGAGGTAAATTCTGCGTGCTCGTTGATAGAGTGGGCAGTCCAACAGAATATGTCGAACAGACACTAGAACCTGACAATGCTCACAGAGAGGGACAGGGAGCTTCTCCATGAGATACCCGTGAGTAAGACGAGTGTGGCCGATGCGAAGACGGGAGATAGTCTCCCAACTTCGACATTGGTGACAAGAAGAAGGCCAGAAACCTATACTCGGTTTAATAGAATGAAGTTTGTTATTTAGCAGGTCAGACCAGCGTTGTTGCCAACGGGTGCGAAGGTGGGTAGCAATGACCGCAAAATAGTCCGTGAATGGAACATCTCTATGAAACTGGAAGGTCATGTACTGCTGACCGCACAGCAGTGTCTGCCTGTTCATTGCCCTGTACGTCAACATGACCAGGGACCCAACAAAAAACAATATCTTTGAGCTTGCTAGAGATACAGCGTAACGGAAGTTGGATACGACATACCTCAGGTAGTTGCACAGTTTCAAGGGATGTGTTGAAGATTGTGGTTAGTGGCACACACAGCATCTCTGCTCCCTCTCTAAGGACCCACGGGGAGATGTTGTCCGGCCCCATCACCTTTGAGGTATCAAGGTCACTGAGCAGCTTCACCTCCTCAGTTGTGTGTATGTCATCCAACACTTGTTGGTATATTCCTTGTTGGTGTCCCCCTCTATTCTTTCTTCCCAGAGTCCTTCCTGTCTCCACTGTAAATACTTCCTTAAACCTCGTGTTGAGCTCCTCACATAGCTCTTGGTCGTATCTTGTGAGTTCCCCACCTTCTTTCCTCAGCCTGATCACCTGGTCTTTGACTGTTGTCTTCCTTATAATGTGGCTATACAGCAGTATCGGGTCAGACTTGACTTTCGATGCTATGTCTGTGTGTGTGTGAAAATTATTATTATTATTATAATCAAATAGAAGCGCTAAACCACAGGGGTCATTGTGTGTGAAAAGTAGTGTGTGAGTGTTTTTCATTGGGGTACAGATATCAGGATGTGTTGCTCACCCTGACGTACATCCTGGGAGCCCGGGCTGCACCAGTCTCTCTCGTCCTTCTTCAGATAATGTGATAAGAGCAAGAAGGTACTCCCACACTTCTAGAAGCATGAATGAACTGCGGTGAACTATGGTTGTCGTGCACCGACTTGGAGTAGTTGTAATTATAATTGAAGCGGAATGCAATTAATTAAAGTTTCTGGTAACTGCAATTGTAATTGAACTTTTAGATTGAAAGGTAACTAATTGATTGTAGTCAAAATTTTACATGCTTAAATTACATCACAATACTGAGGCACTATGTTGGGCTAATCTCACACACACACACACACAAAAAAAAAAAAGGTCGGATGGCACGTAACTGTGCATTTTCATGTAATTATTATTGTCTGTGTCAAGTCCAGAACTTGAACTACTCAGAGCCATGTTTTGTGTACCTGGGTTTCTTTCTCACTCGAAGTCGAGATCTGTTGACAAATGAACGCATTCTCTCATGCAAAAAAAAAAAATATATGTAAGTTATATTTGTTTTCTGTTGACAGTTTTTTTTTATTATTATTATAATCAAATAGAAGCGCTAAACCACAGGGGTTATACATCGTGTTTTTTTTTTTTTTTTTTTTTTTTTTTTTAATTTCAATGATTAGAATTTTGAAAGAGGTGTGAGACATTAGAGGGCAAAGTTTATTTTTGAAAGCAGGAAGTCACTGGTTATGAATTCTCGAATGGATAAGCGCTCATGGATTCAGGATTATTATTATTATAATCAAATAGAAGCGCTAAACCACAGGGGTTATACAGCGCTGCAGGTTATTGTAGGATGCAGGGAGAGTGGGTTGTAAGAGGGAGATGGACGATTAGTAGGGTATGGAGTGCAAGATGACGGTGGATAGTGCAGGGGAGGAGGGTAGCAAGAGATCGAGGTAGAAGGGACTGAGGGAGGTGCTAGAGGTATAATCTTCAGAGTTTGTGTAGTAAGTCAGTTTCTGTCAAAAAGTCAATGAGAGAGTCAGGATTAAAGGAGGGCCATCTGCAAGAAGGGAAGGTAAAGAAAGGGCCGCAGAGCGAAGACGTCGTTGGAGGTAAATTCTGCGTGCTCGTTGATAGAGTGGGCAGTCCAACAGGATATGTCGAGCAGACACTGGAACCTGACAATGCTCACAGAGAGGGGCAGGGAGCCTCTCCATGAGATACCCGTGAGTAAGACGAGTGTGGCCGATGCGAAGACGGGAGAGTGTAGTCTCCCAACCTCGACATTGGTGACAAGAAGAAGGCCAGAAACCTATAACCGGTTTAATAGAATGAAGTTTGTTATTCAGCAGGTCAGACCAGCGTTGTTGCCAACGGGTGCGAAGGTGGGTAGCAATGACCGCAAAATAGTCCGTGAAAGGAACACCTCTATATGAAACTGGAAAGCTGGCTACAAGATTCGTCCAACTAGGCATATTTATTCACCATAAGGTTAGTATAGGCACCACTGTCACCACAAATGCATTTGCTGGCTCTTCTGGAACATTCTCTCATGTATGATAGTATAGGTTGACAACTAGTTAATCTGATTCGCATAATAATGCGCTGTTACATATAGCTTGAGTGTCTGGGTGTATTAACCACTTAGGTAAAATGATTCCATTCGGTAATCAAGAAGAAATAAGGAAATGGATGTCAGGAATAGATAATGGATGAGGAGAAAGGTATAAAGAGAAGACAATGTACCACTTACCCAAATAGACATGAAAACAAATACAAGGAGGAGACAACTGGGAGAACAACACTTGGATCTTCCCTGATTTCCCTTGTATCCTCTGATATTCCACTGTACTAAAACCATTGTCAGTAAATAGGAAGTGAATAGCAACAGAAAGTAGGCTATGGGTGTAGAGAATTGTGAAAGGTGAGACTGTGAGGATATGGAAGTGGGTCAGTGTCCTTCGCCATTTTCTCTTCAATAAAAGCTGATACCTGGAGAGAGTTCCAGGGGTCAACGCCCCTGTGGCCCTGTCTGTGACCAGGCCTCATGGTGGATCAGGGCCTGATCAACCAGGCTGTTACTGCTGGCCGCACGTGATCCAATGTATGAACCACAGCCCGGCTGGTCAGGTACTGACTTTAGGTGCCTGTCCAGTGTCTGCTTGAAGACAGCCAGGGGTCTATTGGTAATCCCCCTGATGTATGCTGGGACGCATACATCAGTCTTTTGCTTTCTTAGGTAGTGATTTTCGTGTGCAAGTTTGGTACTAGTCCCTCTAGGATTTTCCAGGTGTATATAATCATATCTCTCTCCCTCCTGCGTTCTAGTGAGTACAGGTTTAGGAACTTCAAGAGTTTCCAGTAATTGAGGTGGTTTATCGCAGTTATTTGTGCTGTGAATTATTATTATTATAATCAAATAGAAGCGCTAAACCACAGGGGTTATACAGCACTGCAGGTTATTGCAGGATGCAGGGAGAATGGGTTGTAAGAGGGAGATGGCAGATTAGTAGGGTATGAAGTGTAGCAGGATGGTGGACAGTGCAGGGATAGAGGATAGCAAGAGATCAAGGTAGAAGGGACTGAAGGAGGGTTCTCTGTACATTTTCTAGGTCAGCAATTTCACCTGCCTTGAAAGGTGCTGTTAGTGTGCAGCAATATTCCAGCCTAGATAGAACAAGTGACCTGAAGTGTGTCATCAAGGGCTTGGCATCCCTGGTTTTGAAGGTTCATTATCCATCCTGTCATTTTTCTAGCAGATGCGATTGATACAATGTCCTTGAAGGTGAGATCCTCTGACATGATCACCCCCAGGCCTTTGACATTAGTTTTTCGCTCTATTGTGTGGTTGGAATTTGTTTTATACTCCGATGAAGTTTTAATGGTCGTATTAGTTTCTGTAGACTTTGAAGCAGTAGGAAGCATGATTGAAGAGATGGAGTAGAAAGTGGAGAGACATTAGTAGCTACCGAAGGAGGGGAGACAGGGAGAAGATAGAGGAGTCCTGGAAAGAAAGAACATGACCTGGGACAGGAGGTGGATGGGGTAGTAGCAGTACATAGAGGTGGATGGATGTCCACAACTGTCACCAACTCGGGAGGAGACAGAGGTAGGGAGTTTTGGTGACAGAGTTTTGTACCTTGGAGGTGTTGCAGTAAGAGACAGGGGCTTATCCAGGAAAGAGGAATACGTGGAAATAGAAAAAGGAGGAAGGATGTGAGAATTATTATTATAATCAAATAGAAGCGCTAAACCACAGGGGTTAAAAATGTGAGAAGACGAAGATGTAGGAACGTCATCAGAGGTGAGGACTGCATAAGGGCGCCGAGGAATTTTGGAGTAGGAGACCCATGGAAGTCTCCCTTGAAAGCAGAGATGAAATAATGTCATAACCTGAGAGAGGCCATGCCAGGAGTGTCAGTAACAATGTCAGGATCGTCAATTACAAGTCGAGGTTGTTTGGAAAGAGGCTTCTAGCCATTCCATCCTGTGACGTGCGAACGACCCAAAAATAAATGCACTGTGACGGGAGAAGCTGGGATCATAGTCAAAGTTGAGAGAAAGTCAGAGATATGAAAGGGTCAGCTGGAACTCTGACACTGGAGCCAGGCAACAATGTGTTGCCCAAAAGCAGTACCGGGTTTGAAGGAAGGTCCGTGGACATGCAGGGGACAGTTAAGGGTGCCTCAGGGGTAAAAAGGTTGCCCGGGAGGCAAAACATGGATACGTCTATTCATAATTAGGTTCTTTATATTTTTTGTTAAAAAATGGGGGCAGTTCCACGGACAAACAAAAATGAGACTATATATTTCTCTCGTACAACATATACCCTCGATGCAGTGAGTAATGCTGATGCTGCATGAAAACCATCCCTATCCTACCCTCCGTGAATGCCAGCAAGGCACCTCCAGCATTATTATTATTATTATAATCAAATAAAAGCGCTAAACCACAGGGGTACCTCCAGCATTAAA
>WNWK01029084.1:0-24752 GCA_009830355.1 Cherax destructor | reverse complement strand
GATTGGGATACCTCCCTTAGACCTAACGACTTCTATGGCTGACCTATACTTATCTAGTAGCTCCTGTCTTCTGCCCTTCCCAATGTCATTACCACCAGCACTAAGACAGATAATAGGCTTGTTCCCATTACCTGACATAATATTATCCAACCTGCTGACTATGTCACCAATACCAGCTCCTGGGAGGCACACCCTCTGTCTGACCTTCCTGTCTCTGTTACAAAAGGCACGGTCCATATATCTTACCTGAGAGTCTCCCACAATCAGAATATTCTTACCTTGATTAGCAGGGGAGTCAGTGGTACCTTTAACCTCACTGACCACTGAAGTACACTCGTCCTGGAGAACAGAGAATCGATTTCCTACCTTCACATCTTCACTATTAACCTTCTTTATCTTCCTTCTTCCTGAATTGTGAACCACTTGCCACTTAAAGCGGCTGCCACTTTCACTGTTGGTAACCATTTCCTCCTTACCAGCTCCAACCATCTCACACTCACTCCCACACCCATCTAGGCGAAGCTTCAGCCTCCTATTTTCCTCCTGAAGTAGTAGAACCTCCTTCTTCAACACTTCAACCTTCAAGGGGATCTGGACAGACTACAAGTCTGGTCAAACAAATGGCTCCTGGAGTTTAACCCCAGTAAGTGTAAGGTCATGAAGATTGGGGAAGGACACAGAAGACCGCAGACGGCATACAGGTTAGGGAATCAAAGGCTGCAAACGTCACTTAAAGAAAAGGATCTTTGAGTAAGCATTATAACGAACATGTCTCCTGAGGCACACGTCAATCAAATAACTGCTGCAGGATATGGGCGATTGGCAAACCTGAGATTAGCGGTTAGACATCTGAGTAAGGAGTCATTCATGACATTGTACACCGTGTATGTCAGCACCAGTATGGAACCCTCACCTAGTCAAACACGTCACGAAATTGGAGAAAGTGCAAAAAATTGCAACACGTTTAGTCCCGGAACTGAGCTGTATGTCTTATGAGGAGAGGTTAAGAAAACTCAACCTGATGACACTAGAGGACAAGGGGGACATGATAACAACGTATAAAATACTAAGAGGAATTGACAAGGTGGACAGGACTCGAATGTTTCAGAGATGGGATACAGGAACAATTGGAAGCTGAAAACCCAGATGAGTCATAGGGATGTTAGGAAGTATTTCTTTAGCCTTAGAGTTGTAAAGAAGTGGAATAATCTGGAGAGTGAAATAGTGGAAGCAAGTTCCATACATAGCTTTAAGAAGAGGTATGATAAAGCTTATGGAGCAGGGAGAGAGTGAATTAGTATCGACCAGTGAAGAGGCGGGGCCAGGAGCTATGAATCGACCCCTGCAACCACATATAGGTGAGTACATATAGGTGAGTACACACAGGTTAGGAAGCATTTCTTCAGCCATAGAGTAGTCAGGAAGTGGAATAGTCTAGCGAACGATATAGTGGAGGCGGGAACCATACATAGTAATAAGACAAGGTATGATAAAGCTCATGGAGCAGGGAGAGCAGAGACCCAGTAGCGGACAGCGAAGAGGCGGGGCCAGGAGCTGAGTCTCGACCCCTGCAACCACAATTAGGTGAGTACACACACACCTAGTAGCAATCAGTGAAGAGGCGGGGCCAGGAGCTATGAATCGACCCCTGCAACCACAAATAGGTGAGTACACACACACACACACACTCAGAGGCAGGTTCCATACATAGCTTTAAGGAGAGGTATGATAAAGCTCATGGAGAAGGGAGCGTGACCCAGTAGCGGCCAGTGAAGAGGCGGGGCCAGGAGCTATGACTCGACCCCTGCAACCACAACTAGGTGAGTACAGAAAGCTGGTAGACCTGGTTCATTGCTCTTATCCTGCAATTTTATTTATTCTACTGTTCCAGTACATTACTGAATTGTTTTTCTGTTATTGCTTTACTGCCACCTTTGTGGAGTGGGGTTGCATCCGTTGTTTTTAACGACGGAGATAATTCACGTGTCTATGTTCCCTCTCCATAACCTTTACATACTCTCATGCTAAGCGGACTTTCTTCTCTCCCAAACTAAGTTCTTCCGTTAAGTCTCCTATTCTTTGCCATCCCTGTTTCCAATCTACAAAATCTTAAGAACACCTTCGTCCTCTAGATATAAATCTCGCTTTTCATCATAAAACAGTTTAAAATCGTACAAAAACTCCAGTTTTAAGTAATGGAAGAAGCAGTATGAATAAGGTTCCAGAAATATTGCTTTATTGAGTATTAAAGTAGTGTTATGAGCTCCAGGAGAAAGTTGTGAGTACAAGTATTGTAAAGTTTAACACCAGTTATGATAACACAAATAATTACTATCAATAAGTTATTACAAATAGGTAATTAACCTTTACACAAACTATACGAAAAAAAATAGGAAGGTAGACAGCCACACTGTGAGATCCTTTATTTGATGTCTTTTTTTGCCGCTATATGATGAATGAAATGAAATTAATAAACATATATTGAAACAATAACCATATTCATGTTTATTATATTTCCTGCTTATAAGATTAGACTTTCCATTTGTTTTATTTAAATGTGGGATCTTATGTGTCAAGTGTTGTTCAGTCTTTGATATATTCACTTAGGACAGCTTTTATGTGGCATTATTTCCGTGAAGAATATGTTGTTTACACACTTTGTACAACACTAAATGTTGTTTATTAGTGTGTGTTGCAGGTCTTGATGGAGAGAAAACATTGTCAAGTTACACAAGTCAACACAAGATATTTTCACAAACTGCTTTAAAAGCCTCAAGATTTTAAGCGAAATTTTTCAAAAAATCTGAATGAAATTTAAATCACAAATTATGATTACATTTTTGTCACGAAGTTTGTGTTAGTTGTTTTCAAAGTTTGTTAGTGTGCATAGTGCAGCTTAGTGCAGCTTTTTCATGAAATAACAACCAGATTGATTGTGTCTTCAGCTTCAGACTTTATATCTTCTTCGATGCGGTAGATTAAGTTTTTCTAATAAATAACACTACCCACATTCTATTTCCATCAATAAGTTTATTTAATAATACAACTATACGTGGCATATTCCTAGACATGTTCCAGACATGTTCCAAACATGTTTCAGACATTTTCCTAAATTTTTAATTTATATTTGGATTCATTTATTGAATTCATATTTTTCATGAACTTTCATTAAGTGGAGAAAGTGTTAGTAACAAGTTGTTATTGAACTTTATAAAATACAATGTTTAAAGTACAAGACTTCTATACACACATTACTATGGCACTGTCGTCAGCAAATATCATGACTTTTATTACTGTTGAGAATATGAAACTTCTGTAAAAATAGTGAACAATAAATTATTTCAGATGACGTATAATTCAAGAATGCGAAATTTTGTTGCTGCTGTCTAGTAAAAATATCTTAAGGCAGTTTAATTTATGGATATAAAATAACTGACAATACGGTAACAGCAGCACGCAAAAAAAAAAAAATAATGAGAAAAACAATGAGAGGAGGCGAGGTGGTGAGGTTGCGTCATCGATCACCACAGACACTCGGGTCAGCTGTTCAAGTCTACCTGGGGTACACCTCACTATTTTATATATGTAATTTGTTATGTGTACTTATATTATTATTTCTATGATTATTTACTTTTGTATACTTAAGTTTTCTACAAAACATTTATGCAGCAACACAAATATTATATACAAATTCCGGAGAAAGATAGAACATGACTTAATTTGGTACATAAGAGTGGACAGCTTGTATCATCGACCCAACAAGTACATTTGTCAACAATATCATATCTACCAGAGGCGAAACATTTTCACAGGATAAGCAAGAGTACTTTGTATTGCATATTTTGTTTTATGTATTGTGTTATCTATTATGACTAACTTTTTATTTATGTTTATTATTTGTTCTTATGTATGAATTTGTTCATATGTATGTATCTGTTCACATGTGTGTTATCTGCCCAAGTGTGTGTTACCTGTCCATGTGTGTGTGTTACCTGTCCATGTGTGTGTGTTACCTGTCCATGTGTGTTTATGTTACCTGTCCATGTGTGTTTGTGTGTTATCTGTCCATGCGTGTGTGTTACCTGTCTATATTTGTGTGTTACCTGTCCATGTGTGTGTGTTACCTGTCCATGTGTGTGTGTTACCTGTCCATGTTTGTGTGTTACCTGTCCATGTTTGTGTGTTACCTGTCCATGTTTGTGTGTTACCTGTCCATGTTTGTGTGTTACCTGTCCATGTTTGTGTGTTACCTGTCCATGTGTGTGTGTGTTGCCTGTCCATGTGTGTGTGTTACCTGTCCATGTTTGTGTGTTACCTGTCCATGTTTGTGTGTTACCTGTCCATGTTTGTGTGTTACCTGTCCATGTTTGTGTGTTACCTGTCCATGTTTGTGTGTTACCTGTCCATGTGTGTGTGTGTACCTGTCCATGTGTGTTGTTACCTGTCCTTTTTGTGTGTTACCTGTCCATGTTTGTGTGTTACCTGTCCATGTTTGTGTGTTACCTGTCCATGTGTGTGTGTTACCTGTCCATGTTTGTGTGTTACCTGTCCATGTTTGTGTGTTACCTGTCCATGTTTGTGTGTTACCTGTCCATGTTTGTGTGTTACCTGTCCATGTGTGTGTGTGTTGCCTGTCCATGTGTGTGTGTTACATGTCCATGTTTGTGTGTTACCTGTCCATGTGTGTGTGTTACCTGTCCATGTTTGTGTGTTACCTGTCCATGTGTGTGTGTTACCTGTCCATGTTTGTGTGTTACCTGTCCATGTTTGTGTGTTACCTGTCCATGTGTGTGTGTTACCTGTCCATGTTTGTGTGTTACCTGTACATGTGTGTGTGTGTTGCCTGTCCATGTGTGTGTGTTACCTGTCCATGTGTGTGTGTGTTACCTGTCCATGTGTGTGTGTTACCTGTCCATGTGTGTGTGTTACCTGTCCATGTGTGTGTGTTACCTGTCCATGTTTGTGTGTTACCTGTCCATGTTTGTGTGTTACCTGTCCATGTTTGTGTGTTGCCTGTCCATGTGTGTGAGTTACCTGTCCATGTGTGTTTGTGTGTTATCTGTCCATGTGTGTACTCACCTAGTTGTTGTTGAATGGGTCGAGTCATAGCTCCTGGCCCCGCCTCTTCACTGGCCGCTACTGGGTCACTCCCTGCGCCATGAGCTTTATCATACCTCTTTTAAAAGCCATGTGTGTGTGTGTATGTGTTACCTGTGTGTATATATATATATATATATATATATATATATATATATATATATATATATATAGAATATATATATATATATATATATATATATATATATATATATATATATATATATATATATATATATATATATGTGTGTGTGTGTGTGTGTGTGTATGTGTATGTGTGTTACCTGTCTTTATGTGTGTGCGTGTGTGTATTACCTGTTCATGTCTTTGTTATCTGTCCATGTGCGTGTGTTACCTGTTCATGTCTTTGCTACTTGTCCATGTGTGTGTGTGTATTTGTTACCTGCTTTTGTGTATGTGACCAGCTTATGAGTGTATTTGTTAGCTGTTTATGTATTTGTTTCAGATCATGTGTGTATTATCTGTTTACATGTGTGCATTATGTTCATGCACATATTTTATTCTTGTTTCCTGTGTTCATTTGTGTTTTTGGTTCACGTTCGTTCTCCATCTTTTGTTCTCTATTCATACGTGCATTTCCTTCCATGTGTATTTTTGTTTTTATATGTGTTTATATGTATATATATATATATATATATATATATATATATGTATATATATATATATATATATATATATATATATATATATATATATATATATATATATATATATATATATATATATAATGTAAACACTTCATCGTTTTCTAAACCCATTCTGTTTTTCATTTACAATAATTTATCTTTCTTTCCCTTCACTGTGTCGATCACAGTTCTATCATACACATTACCTACTATACTGGAGACGCTATACACAAACACCTACTGTCTAATTTCCTTAAAAAAAAAATCTTTTACAGTACTTTCTGATACTATGAGTGGCTGTTTTGTATCAGAGGTGAAGGATGGCACTCAAGCTTCACTTGTCTCTTTACAAACGAAAAGATGCTAAAATACTATTAAGAAATTATTAATCTGTCGTAATTTCTGTAAAACGTTCCAGTAGCTAAGGCAGTTTTAAAATATCTTTAAACAATGCAATTTTTAAATATTACTTTTGTTCATTTATCTCAATATTTTTGTATTAAAACACAAAAGAACTCTAGATCTCATCAGCAAGAAAATATAATTTATCATCTCGGGAGACACCTTTCACCTTTACACGAAATATATGTTTTATGTATTGACACCTACTCTTATGTATTGACACCTACTCTTATGTAACGGCACTTATTTTCATCTTCTGGGTGTCATCTTCCTCGTCTTTGTGTCATCACCCTTAATCTACCCTCATCTCACTGGCTCTCAAGTTTCCTAAATCAACTGTCATCTCTGACCCTGATGTCATCTGTCTTACATCATTAACTATTCGATAACCATATCATCTCCCACATCCTGTTCGTAGCTCATTTTGTCAGGTTTCTGACTCAACTATCATTGGAATATTTACATCTATGTTTGTTTGTGTGTGTGTGTGTGTGTGTGTGTGTGTGTGTGTGTGTGTGTGTGTGTGTGTGTGTGTGTGTGTGTCTTCTGTGTTATTGTACTGGTCTTCTGTGTTACTCTACTGTACTTGTCTTCTGGGTTATTGTACTGTACTGGTCTTCTGAATTACTGTACTGTACTCGTCTTCTGTATTACATACTGTACTGTTCTGTGTTACTGTACTGTTCTTCTGTGTTACTGTACTGTTCTTCTGTGTTACTGTACTGTTCTCCTGTGTTACTGTACTGTTCTTCTGTGTTACTGTACTGTTCTTCTGTGTTACTGTACTGTTCTTCTGTGTTACTGTACTGTTCTTCTGTGTTACTGTACTGTTCTTCTGTGTTACTGTACTGTTCTTCTGTGGTACTGTACTGTTCTTCTCTCTTACTGCACTGTGCTGTTCTGTGTTGCTGCACTATTCTCCTGTGTTACTGTACTGTGCTGTTCTGTGTTACTGTACTGTGCTGTTCTGTGTTACTTTACTGTTCTTCTATGAGAATGTGCACACATGTACGTAAGTATGGGAGTTTGTGTCATGGACTTTGGAGGGAGATGTGTGTTCGTATGTACAGTATTCGTGTTAACATTTATGTTAAAATCATTGAAGATTGTAGACATTGTTGTATGTATTTTAACAGCATAAAATATGCAGTTTATGGCATTTATTAAGACGACGTTTCGTCTTCCAGGGATTTTATTATTACCTGATGGATATATAACCTTTGTAGACTTTATTAATTCCTGATAGACGTTATCAATCCTTGGTGGACCAAACGTCTACTCAATAAATACCAGACTCAACATATTGTCTTATACACCTACATTTCGGTATATTTTACCACTGATTTAAACAGGTGTGTGTCTACTCCTATGGATCTTTGTATGCCACGAAAATGCAAACTATTAATAACAAAAAGGAAAACTGATTAACATGTACAGTTGTTTTAACAGAGGTAGAAAAATACATAAACACACGGACACTACTCTACTTGTAATAAAACATTCACAAATACACTTATTAAAGTACATAATTAAGAAAAGAGTATTTATTATAGATAATTAATGCAGCATAAATAGAAGTCCAAAATTTTATTTAATTAGCCTCTCCTGGGTGTGAACAGGTTACATACAGTATTATTAACTCTGGTTGTGCATTATTATGAGTTACTGTGTTTGTATGTTTCTGTAGTATTCGTATAAGTAACTGTACTTGTATGTTCCTGTATTATTCTTGTGTTACTGTACTATGCTGGTCTATGTTACTGTACTGGTCTTCTGTGTTACTGTACTGGTCTTCTGTGCTACTGTACTGGTCTTCTGAGTTACTGTACTGTACTGTTTTTCTGTGTTACTGTACTGTATTGTTCTTCTGTTACTGTACTGTACTGTTCTTCTGTGTTACTGTACTGTACTGTTCTTCTGTGTTACTGTACAGTACTGTTTTTCTGTGTTACTGTTCTTCTGTGTTACTGTACTGTACTGTTTTTCTGTGTTACTGTACTGTACTGTTTTTCTGTGTTACTGTACTGTACTGTTTTTCTGTGTTACTGTACTGTACTGGTCATCTGTATTACTGTACTGTACTGTTCTTTTGAGTTGCTGTACTGTACTGTTATGTGTTGCTGTACTGTACTGGTCTTCTGTGTTACTGTACTGCACTATTCCTCTGTGTTACTGCACTAATCTTCTGTGTTACTGTACTGTGCTGTTCTGTTACTGTACAGTACTGTACTGTTCTTCTGTGTTACTGTGCTGTTCTGTTACTGTATTGTACTGTACTGTTCTTCTGTGTTACTGTACTGTTCTTCTGTGTTACTGTACCATTCTTCTGCGTTACTGTACTGTTCTTCTGTGTTACTGTACTGTACTGTTATGTGTTGCTGTACTGTACTGGTCTTCTGTGTTACTGTACTGTACTGTTCTTCTGTGTTACTGTACTGTAATGGTCTGTGTTACTGTACTGTACTGTTCTTCTGTGTTACTGCACTATTCCTCTGTGTTACTGCACTAATCTTCTGTGTTACTGTACTGTGCTGTTCTGTTACTGTACAGTACTGTACTGTTCTTCTGTGTTACTGTGCTGTTCTGTTACTGTATTGTACTGTACTGTTCTTCTGTGTTACTGTACTGTTCTTCTGTGTTACTGTACCATTCTTCTGCGTTACTGTACTGTTCTTCTGTGTTACTGTACTGTTCTTCTGTGGTACTGTACTGTTCTTCTGTGTTACTGTACTGTTATTCTGTGCTACTGTACTGTTCTTCTCTTCTGTGTTACTGTACTGTTCTTCTGTGTTAATGTACTGTACTTCTGTGTTACTGTACTGTTATTCTGTGCTACTGTACTGTTCTTCTGTGTTACTGTACTGTTCTTCTGTGTTACTGTACTGGTCTTCTGTGTTACTGTACTTTTCTTCTGTGTTACTGTACTGTTCTTCTGTGTTACTGTACTGGTCTTCTGTGTTACTGTACTGTTCTTCTGTGTTACTGTACTGGTCTTCTGTGTTACTGTACTGGTCTTCTGTGTTACTGTTCTGGTCTTCTGTGTTACTGTACTGTTCTGTTGAGTTACTCTACTCTTCTTCTGAGTTACTGTACTCTTCATCTGTACTCTTCTTCTGTGTTACTGTACTTTTCTTCTTTGAGAATGTGCACACATGTCGGTAAGTATGGAAGTTTGTGTCATGGAGTTTGGAGGAAGATGTGTGTTCGCATGTACATTATTCGTGTTAACAATTATGTTAAAATGCCAGACTCAACATATTGTCTTATACACCTACATGCCAGTATATTTTACCACAGATTTAAACAGGTGTGTGTCTACTCCTATGGATCTTTGTATGCCACGAAAATACAAACTATTAATAACAAAAAGGATAACTGATTAACATGTACAGTTGTTTTAACAGAGGTAGACAAATACATAAACACACGGACACTACTCTACTTGTAATAAAACATTCAGAAATACACTTATTAAAGTACATAATTGAGAAAAGAGTACTTATTATAAATAATTAATGCAGCATAAATAGAAGTCCAAAGTTTTATTTAATTAGCCTCTCCTGGGTGGGTGAGCTGTGTGGCAGCTTGGTCTCGTCTAGCTGGTGTACGGTCGTGGCTGTCTTGGTGGGTGTAATTACTGGACGCAGTTTTCTGTGTGTCACCTCCAGTAATTCCACCCACCTGGACAGTCTCTACCGTAGACCAGCTAGACAAGACCAAGTTTCCACCCAGCAAAGTCACTGGGGGTGGCAACCGCTGACTCTGGGAAAGTGGGGAAGGGAGTCCACTCAGGTGACAAGTGGATTCCTGGAGACACAGATCCGGGGAAGGCACCGCTGACTCTGGGGAAGTGGGGAAGGGAGTCCACCTGAGGTGACACAAGTGGACTCCTGGAGACTTTGATCCGGGGAAGGCACCGCCGACCTTAGGTAAGTGGGGAAGGGGAGACATCCGGGAGCGAACGGATTAATTCCTGGATACATGAACTTGAGGAAGGTTGTTGTTGAGGCTGACCTTGGGGACGTGGGGAAGGGGAGACATCTGGCGGTAGACGGATGGATTCCTGGATACATGAACCTGTGGAAGGCTGAGGCTGGAAGGCAGAGATAAGAACACTGAGAGGCGAGGCTGACCTTAGGGAAGTGAGGAAGGGGGACATCCGGGGGCCCACGGATGGATTCCTGGACACATGAACCTGGGAAAGGCGAGTGGGGGGGGGCGGACCTTAAAGACGAACCACTGGCCTCCACGTGGCAAGGTCTGGTAACTCAGAGATAACTCTGAGGCTGACAGTGGTCGCAAATAATAATAATTTTAGTGTTATTATTATTATCATAGTTATTTCTTAATCCGGAGAGGCATGATCTCCAGGATGTTGTGAGTGGCATGACCTCCAGGAGGTTGTGAGTGGCATGCCCTCCAGGATGTTGTGAGTGGCATGACCTCCAGGATGTTGTAAGTGGCATGGCCTCCAGAAGGTTGTGAGTGGCATGACCTCCAGGAGGTTGTGAGTGCATCATCTACAATAAACAATAATTTCTAAAATGAGAATGTGAAACTCTACGAACATTATATAAATTAGAAATAAAAATAACAAGTAATTTTACAACTTACGCTTTTTTATGACAGTTTAGACAGTAAAGCGTAATAATACACCAGAGAGGTGTGTCACAGCGTATATGTGTAGAATTTACTTTAAACCCAGTTTTAGAGATGGACAATATGGCCAATTGGCACAGATGCAGCTGTGTTGCCTTTGTAGAGATGTACAGCCTTTAAACTCAATAAATGTTGCTCTGGGAATGTGAAGGGTGAATTGCCCGCAGACATATCAAAATATGTCTGGTGAATTTATGCAGCCTCTAGACATATCAGTAATCTGAAAATAAGGCAAAATATATTAGATTTAACATTTAGTTCAATATTAGGTAAGCATTTTAATTGGTAATATACCACTTTCTCATTTACTTATCTTATACGAAAAGAGAAAAACACAATGAATCACTATTTTCCATATATATACCGAAAAACATATGAGACTCAATAAAAAAGTCATGCAGTCCAGTGTTATCTATAGTAAATATATTTTTCTTAATTATGTAGTTGAATAAGTGTATTTGTGAATGTTTTATTGCAAGTAGATGAGTGTCTGTGTGTTTATACATTTGTCTACCTCCCTCGCTCTTTTGTTCGTCCTGGTCTGGGACCGGTTCGCGGGGGTGGTGATTCCGGAGGCAACTGCTGGTATCCCTCTAGCCTTTGAGTTCTTCAACATCAGCCGCGGCCGAGGCGAGTACTTCCACATCAGCCGCGGCCGAGGCAAGTACTTCCACATCAGCCGCGGCCGATGCGAGTATTTCCCCATCAGCCGCGGCCTCGGCCGCGGCTGCAAAGATCCATAGAAGTAGACACACACCTGTTTTCAAACTCATTTATGCATCTCCATATATGCAGCCTACATATACAGCAACACATACAATTCTCTGTATCACACACATGCCAACATGAATCAGTAGTAAAATATACTGACATGTAGGTGAATGAGACAATATGTTGAGTCTGACAATTATTGAGCAGACGTTTCGCCCACCAGAACTTTATGCATCAGAGATTGAGAAAGTCTACCAGGACTTTATCTATCCATCAGGTATTAATAAAATCCCTGGTAGACGAAACGTCGTCTCAATAAATGCCACAAATTACATATTGTAGCTTATAAAAATACATAAATACAACAATGTCCACAATCTTCAATCATTTTAACATGAATATTAACACGAAGATTGTAAATACGAACATATATCCCATTCCAAACAACGTAACACTAATAACATTCTCACATACATGTGTGCACATTCTCATAAGTATCTCTGTACTCTCTCATTCGTTGTTAAAATTCTACAAATTAGAATTTCAATATATTTCAATATTTTAATGTGTTTCAGTAATTTGAATTAAAACAATGGGGAATGATAGTTTGCAGTATTTTCAAGACTGTGAAAAATGTGAATATATGAAGAAGCATCAAATTTTAGACACGTGTGGATAAAGTAGTGAAGACTCTCATGAATCTTGATATAAAAGATGAAGCTTAAAAGTGTATGTAAGTAGACTATGTTTGCTTTATCAGGACTGATTGTTGAAGGAACATTTATAACAGCGTCCACATCCCCAGACACACACTGCTCCACCATCTTGACTGACTCACCACCTTCACATCCCCAGACACACACTGCTCCACCATCTTGACTGACTCACCACCTTCTGTTGAACATCTTGTTGTTAGAGGTGGGTATACCTGTGAATACTATAGCTATATGACCCTTGATAATTATTATACATTTTTCTCAGGTGTTTTACCAATTCATTCATCTACACTTGCATATGTGACTATATACATGGACCACGTCAACTGAGAGCATGTATGGCTGTCTATGCATACGAACATATATGTAACAGTAACTGTATTTTGTGTTAATTTATTAGGAAAAAATTGTGAGAACATCTTAAACTCATTTTAATCTTTAATTAGCAAATAAATATTTGAATATGAATCTGATCTCATTCATTATATAGTAACAGGAAAATAAAATCATAGCATAAAAGAAAATCTAGATGGTAGTTAGGTTTGACCTGTTGACAACGTGACCTGTATGGGCCATAAATAGCTTGGAAGGTGAAGGGTAATCATGTTTGATCCAAGGAATTGGAGGGTAACTCCTGTTCTTTGGATATTTTTAGATTATTAACAGTTTTCATAACATTTTCCAACCCATTGTTAACACAGTGCTGCTGGTAAATTAACAGTAAGTAGTTGATGTGGTTGTTGTTTTTGTTACTCAGTCTCAGACAAGGTCTTTTGGTTGATACTCTGGTCAATTAGGCTGTTAGTGCTACCTATCCGCATGACAACGAAGACGCAACACACACACACAAAAATACACCGGGGTTATTAACCACCCGGGGTGGTTAAGATACTTCTCTAACTGTTATCTCTATTAAGAAACATTTCTCCTACATGAGATCATTGATGCTGCCTCCGTATTCCAGTGAAGAAGCCTACTAGTACTGTCTTCTTGCACATCTACTGTCATGTCAAGTCGATATGTTTCTGATTAAAGATACGTTGCAGTTGCATATGTGTCTTACTTATCTACTTCTCGGTATTGTATACCATTATAATATTCATACTATTATCTAGGGGTTTCATTGTATACTACGACAATGTTTACATTTTGCGTCCAGCTGATCAAGAGTTTCTTCAACCTTCTCTTTCTTAGTTCATTTACTGTAGTCCTGCTTTTCATTTGAGGGATTTTGTTGCCTCTAACCTGTCTCCTGATCTTGGAAATGATTGTTTCAGTCATCATATTTGGCACTAGTTCCTGCGGTGTGTGGCACTAGTGCCTGCAGTGTGTCTTTCCAGCCCTGCCACTGTTTTCCAGCTCTTAATCATTATACATTCTTCTCCTCTACGTTCCGCCTACTATAATTTGAAGATTTTAGGAGTTCCCAATAGTGTAAGTTCAATTGTATAAGTCCGGTAGTGTAAGTACAATGGTGTAAGTCTAATAGTGTAAGCTCAGTAGCGTTGTGGAAAACAATGAACTGATGCTGATATTGACATTTCTCTGTACCTGAATAATAATAATAATATTATTATTATTATTATTATTATGAAGAAGATGACAATGATAATGAAGAAAAACTTGCTTTCTACTTTTTCTTTTGTTGGTTTTGACGGAACTCTTTCACAGTTCATTACATTGCCAACTTACTTACATAGTAAAACTTAATATCTAAAGACTGCGACTCTGTGGTGCAGTGGTCAGCACGGCTGCCTCTAAATCACCAGACGCGGCTTCAGTTCCTGGAGGAGTCTTGTTTTCTTCTTTACATTCGACTGAGCTGCATTATATTTCGGTGTTAAATATTTAACATAATCAACTTAGATCATCCTAATTTTTTATGGAATTTTAATTATTTTCCTGGAATATGTTAATTAAACTGGTAAGGGTCACAAATCGCCTGGAAAATCGCAGACTTTTAATCCTTCACCAACATGACGGTAGATCCATTAAAGGAAAATTTATACAACAATAAAGTATCTTTAAATTCAAATTAACTTTTTTATTTCCTTGCAAGTTTACATTGAGATTATATAATTACAATAATGAGTTGCAGTGCAAAGAGAGCCACTATCATGCCATGGCATTATGGGCAGACTTGTAATATACGTCTGAACTTTATTGATGTTTTATGTCTGTTTACTGTTAGAACTCAGTCTGAGGAAGAGGTTTACTTCTATATTCTAATTATTGAATAAAATTAGTATTTACCCAACTTTGCTAACTTAAGTCTGTGCTAAAGTTGTATGTTGTTTGTCTGTGATTGTTTGTAACTACACAGTGTTGTTTGTCTGTGATTGTTTGTAGACCGTCTTTGTTAGAGGTTACCTACATACACATGTACTGTGTGAACTATGTTTAGTGTGCCAGTGAGTTGTACACTATGGTACTTGTGCTAGTGAGTTGTACACCATGGTACTTGTGCTAGTGAGCTGTACACCATGGTACTTGTGCTAGTGAGTTGTACACCATGGTACTTGTGCTAGTGAGTTGTACACCATGGTACTTGTGCTAGTGAGCTGTACACCATGGTACTTGTGTGAGTTGTACACCATGGTACTTGTGCTAGTGAGCTGTACACCATGGTACTTGTGCTAGTGAGTTGTACACCATGGTACTTGTGCTAGTGAGTTGTACACCATGGTACTTGTGCTAGTGAGTTGTACACCATGGTACTTGTGTGAGTTGTACACCATGGTACTTGTGCTAGTGAGTTGTACATCATGGTACTTGTGCTAGTGATTTGTACATCATGGTACTTGTGCTAGTGAGTTGTACACCATGGTAATTGTGCTAGTGAGTTGTACATCATGGTACTTGTACTAGTGAGTTGTACACCATGGTACTTGTGCTAGTGAGTTGTACATCATGGTACTTGTGCTAGTGAGTTGTACACCATGGTACTTGTGCTAGTGAGTTGTACACCATGGTACTTGTGCTAGTGAGTTGTACATCATGGTACTTGTGCTAGTGAGTTGTACACCATGGTACTTGTGCTAGTGAGTTGTACATCATGGTACTTGTGCTAGTGAGTTGTACGCCATGGTACTTGTGCTAGTGAGTTGTACATCATGGTACTTGTGCTAGTGAGTTGTACACCATGGTACTTGTGCTAGTGAGTTGTACATCATGGTACTTGTGCTAGTGAGTTGTACACCATGGTACTTGTGCTAGTGAGTTGTACATCATGGTACTTGTGCTAGTGAGTTGTACACCATGGTACTTGTGCTAGTGAGTTGTACATCATGGTACTTGTGCTAGTGAGTTGTACACCATGGTACTTGTGCTAGTGAGTTGTACACCATGGTACTTGTGCTAGTGAGTTGTACATCATGGTACTTGTGCTAGTGAGCTGTACACCATGGTACTTGTGCTAGTGAGTTGTACATCATGGTACTTGTGCTAGTGAGTTGTACACCATGGTACTTGTGCTAGTGAGTTGTACATCATGGTACTTGTGCTAGTGAGTTGTACACCATGGTACTTGTGCTAGTGAGTTGTACATCATGGTACTTGTGCTAGTGAGTTGTACACCATGGTACTTGTGCTAGTGAGTTGTACATCATGGTACTTGTGCTAGTGAGTTGTACACCATGGTACTTGTGCTAGTGAGTTGTACATCATGGTACTTGTGCTAGTGAGTTGTACACCATGGTACTTGTGCTAGTGAGTTGTACATCATGGTACTTGTGCTAGTGAGTTGTACACCATGGTACTTGTGCTAGTGAGTTGTACATCATGGTACTTGTGCTAGTGAGTTGTACACCATGGTACTTGTGCTAGTGAGTTGTACATCATGGTACTTGTGCTAGTGAGTTGTACACCATGGTACTTGTGCTAGTGAGTTGTACATCATGGTACTTGTGCTAGTGAGTTGTACACCATGGTACTTGTGCTAGTGAGTTGTACATCATGGTACTTGTGCTAGTGAGTTGTACACCATGGTACTTGTGCTAGTGAGTTGTACATCATTGTACTTGTGCTAGTGAGTTGTACACCATGGTACTTGTGCTAGTGAGTTGTACACCACGGTACTTGTGCTAGTGAGTTGTACATCATGGTACTTGTGCTAGTGAGTTGTACATCATGGTACTTGTGCTAGTGAGTTGTACATCATGGTACTTGTGCTAGTGAGTTGTACATCATGGTACTTGTGCTAGTGAGTTGTACACCATGGTACTTGTGCTAGTGAGTTGTACATCATGGTACTTGTGCTAGTGAGTTGTACATCATGGTACTTGTGCTAGTGAGTTGTACACCATAGTACTTGTGTGAGTTGTACACCATGGTACTTGTGCTAGTGAGTTGTACACCATGGTACTTGTGCTAGTGAGTTGTACACCATGGTACTTGTGTGAGTTGTACACCATGGTACTTGTGTGAGTTGTACACCATGGTACTTGTGTGAGTTGTACACCATGGTACTTGTGTGAGTTGTACTCCATGGTACTTGTGTGAGTTGTACACCATGGTACTTGTGTGAGTTGTACACCATGGTACTTGTGTGAGTTGTACACTATGGTACTTGTGTGAGTTGTACACCATGGTACTTGTGTGAGTCTGAGGTGTTGTGGTGTGTTATACAACTTTTATATGATCCATCCCGTCTTGGACTTAACACTGTAAGAGAGTTGTACACTTATTTTCATTTATGTTTTAAGTAATTATGTGATTATTAATTTCCGTGGAGACAGTAAACATATTTGTGCAAAACATCGTTATTATTTAGATACATATTACTCTTCCTGTTTTACTAAAGAATTTTTGTCTGTAACTTTCATGTGTTTGTCTACAACAAGCACTGTTGTGTAAGCAGACACAAGAAGGTCACATATATGACGTGCAAGCAGGTCACATATATGACGTGCAAGCAGGTCACATATATGACGTGCAAGCAGGTCACATATATGACGTGCAAGCAGGTCACATATATGACGTGCAAGCAGGTCACATATATGACGTGCAAGCAGGTCACATATATGACGTGCAAGAAGGTCACATATATGACGTGCAAGAAGGTCACATATATGACGTGCAAGCAGGTCTCATATATGACGTGCAAGCAGGTCACATATATGACGTGCAAGCAGGTCACATATATGACGTGCAAGCAGGTCACATATATGACGTGCAAGCAGGTCACATATATGACGTGCAAGCAGGTCACATATATGACGTGCAAGAAGGTCACATATATGACGTGCAAGCAGGTCACATATATGACGTGCAAGCAGGTCACATATATGACGTGCAAGCAGGTCACATATATGACGTGCAAGCAGGTCACATATATGACGTGCAAGCAGGTCACATATATGACGTGCAAGCAGGTCACATATATGACGTGCAAGCAGGTCACATATATGACGTGCAAGCAGGTCACATATATGACGTGCAAGCAGGTCACATATATGACGTGCAAGCAGGTCACATATATGACGTGCAAGCAGGTCACATATATGACGTGCAAGCAGGTCACATATATGACGTGCAAGCAGGTCACATATATGACGTGCAAGCAGGTCACATATATGACGTGCAAGCAGGTCACATATATGACGTGCAAGCAGGTCACATATATGACGTGCAAGCAGGTCACATATATGACGTGCAAGCAGGTCTCATACATTACGTTTCAAGTGTTTTGATTTTGCTTTTTATTTTAAAATATATTCAGTTATTATTATACTTGATATTTGTATTAATTTTATTTCATAATTATTTAAAAAAATACTTTTATTGCCCTAACAGTGAAACTTAATTTACTATTTTATTGTATTATTTAAATTTCTCTTAAGTTTTATAAGGGTTAACTAACATTTCGTAATTATCTATATTCTCTTATTTATTTTTGTTGTGCTTCATAATTAGTGTTAAAGTTGACAGTAGTTATTGCACTTACAACTTCCTCCTGGAGTTGACTCAACTTCTCTGTTTCCATAGAAATATTTCTATATAAATACAGTATTTGATTCTTCTGTGACTTAAGCCTTTAGGGTTAGTACGATTTTCGATGTTGTATTAAAAATCGGTACAAAATGTCACAAATCATCCACCTAAAATACTTTATACATTAATGGAAGTTTATCTGAGGATAAAGGATCAGGGATACAGCCAGCATGTCAACATACAAGAACGGTAAAGACATACACAAAATCGGTACAGCAAAACACAATAACAGTACAGTGGAAAAGAACACTTAAGTACAGTTCAGAATACAAGTGACTTTTACCACAATATGTCGGTATCAACCGAGTTTACAATCAAGAGTAACTTACAATAAGTACACTAACATAAAAGATAAGTACAGTAACATGTAAGAACAGGACAGTAACAAAACAGTATAGAAAAACATTAAACAGTATAGTGACACATAAAACTGTAAAGAAACACTTAAAACATTAAATAAACTCATAAAATACAAATAAAACATAAAACAGTACAACAACACACAAGAGCCATACAGTAACCCAAGAAAAGTAAATCACAATAACAATGGAGCATCATACAAGACCAGTAATGGTATTGTGATACCAACGAGATGTGGGAAGACAAGAAGTATAAACAAGTGTTGGGTCTAGCTCTGGGCTCACCCCTCAGTGCAGTACTTAGTAGTTTATGTATGGAGGAACTAGAATCCAGACGGATCCACAATAACATCCCTGGGTCAGTTATATGGATGTGGTACGTTGATGATATTTTGGTCATTGTACCCAAAAATCTAGACGTACATGACATCCTCAACACCATCAACACTGGAACTAATAATAAATTTACACTAGAGGAGGATAACCAGTTACATTTTCTCGACGTTCTCCTACTCACTGGTGAAAACAGACTTTTTTTAAGTCTACCGTAAGCCTACCTACAAGAACCATCTTCTATATTTCTTCTCTCACCATGACACCAGAACTAAAAGTTCCTCAAGGAAGAATGCACATACTGTGGAGGAATGAGCCTCCTACGATAAAAATGGACTATGCTTGCTACTTAGCTTATTGATGAATCCAAGAAGTCGCAGCCATCCCCGACTCCTACACAAGGGAAACATCTATGGCCTCACTCTCCACAGAGCTGTAAGATAAACATCAATGTGTGAGTTATTGCCCCAAAGGAGCATATGCCCATATTTCAGTCTTGAATGGACTGAAAGGCGATGTACTCACGTGGTTGGACTTAAAAGTCCACGCATAACCGCCGTCAATAGGTAAATTTTGATGTTCTCGACTACAAGAACTGCGCAGTCCCCTGTTTGACCAGAACACAAAATTCATACCTTGCTCGTGTAACTTTGAGCGATGGTGTTGGCTCCCCCATATACGGCGGAAATGCTGTCTTGATTGTAGAATGCCGCTGAAGTCACCGTCTTGTTTCGATGGAGTTCACTTGCGATTGTCTCTACGTTTGTCTTTTTGCAGTAAGAAGCTGTGAACACTTCTGAATATACTGCAATGTTGATGTTATTCACTAAACGCTCTGGAACAGAGTTCTTATCTTATTTCCCGACGTTAGTGGAGATTAAATTAGAATAACGGACGCGTACGACTAATGTCTATGTTGAGTTACGTCGCCTCGCGCCGCTTGACCCCTCGTGTCGTATGACCATGACCTCTACGGAGCCTGTATTCAATCTGCCCGCCTCGTGCTGCCTTGTGCAGCCTCGTGCCTCGTGGTGCTGTGGTCAGCACAATTCGTGACACACTGTAGTCAGTACATCTGGCTTGAATTAAATTGTTTTTCTCAGCCAGACGCGCCTCCTCTGGCCCTTTCCTAAGGGAGGAAAGGGGAGGGCCCTTAACAAGGGTAGTAAGGGCGCATACCCCCCTCCTTTGGAGAATTTTCTCCACACATACGTCATCCATTCTTTTAGTTCACTACACTTTCCACTACACTTCATACGGCACTGCAAGTTGAAGAGAAGCCTCTAAGTTACATCGTTTAAAAGGTCAGCAGCGTTGCAACTAACGTTTCAAAAATGTTTAACAGAAATCTAGCTAAAATATTTACCAGGTCATCAACTACTATTAGGAACCTGGTACAAAAACCCAAGCATGATTCTGGCACAAGTGTAGGAATATACACTATACCATGTGGAGGGTGTGAGAAAGTATATGTGGGGGAAACAGCCAGACCTCTGGCCATTCTTGCAGAAATTATGACCGTAAAACGCCTGTGTTCAACATAGGGACGATGTTGGACACCTCATGAAATTCAGTGAGGCTAAACTAGTGATTAAAGATGACGATTTAAGACGGTGAAGGTGCATAGAAGCTGCCCTAATTGCTGTCAGTAAAACTAGCCATCAAAAGTCCGGCAGTTACAGTACCTCAAAATTGCTAATCAACAGAATATTACCCATTCTGGAGACAGTTGTAACATGTCAACAGTTTCTTCTCTAACCCAACCCGCCTCACCACACAAGTTCCACTGCTACTACTACCACCACTACTACTACTAATACCACTACTACCTCTACCCACGCGACACTCCACCTGACTCCTGCCACTATATATACTCGTTTTCTCAGTTCTCTCTGTGAAACGTTTTCTTTAATAAATGTCCTGAACTGTACATAAGTCTTTTTCCACAAGACCAGTAATGTACAATAACACAGAAGACCAGTACAGTAACATAGAAGTCCAGTACAGTAACACAGAAGACCAGTACAGTAACATAGAAGACCAGTACAGTAACACAGAAGACCAGTACAGTAACATAGAAGACCAGTACAGCAACATAGAAGACCAGTACAGTAACATAGAAGTCCAGTACAGTAACACAGAAGACCAGTACAGTAACATAGAAGACCAGTACAGCAACATAGAAGACCAGTACAGTAACATAGAAGTCCAGTACAGTAACATAGAAGACCAGTACAGTAACACAGAAGACCAGTACAGTAACATAGAAGACCAGTACAGTAACATAGAAGACCAGTACAGCAACATAGACGACCAGTACAGTAACATAGAAGACCAGTACAGTAACACAGAAGACCAGTACAGTAACAAAGAAGACCAGTACAGCAACATAGAAGACCAGTACAGTAACATAGAAGACCAGTACAGTAACATAGAAGACCAGTACAGCAACATAGAAGACCAGTACAGTAACATAGAAGACCAGTACAGTAACACAGAAGACCAGTACAGTAACATAGAAGACCAGTACAGCAACATAGAAGACCAGTACAGTAACATAGAAGACCAGTACAGTAACATAGAAGACCAGTACAGTAACATAGAAGGCCAGTACAGCAACATAGAAGACCAGTACAGTAACATAGAAGACCAGTACAGTAACATAGAAGACCAGTACAGTAACATAGAAGACCAGTACAGTAACATAGAAGACCAGTACAGTAACATAGAAGACCAATACAGTAACATAGAAGACCAGTACAGTAACATAGAAGACCAGTACAGTAACATAGAAGACCAGTACAGTAACATAGAAGACCAGTACAGTAACATAGAAGACCAGTACAGTAACATAGAAGACCAGTACAGTAACACAGAAGTCCAGTACTATACAATAACAAAGAATACAGTACAGTAACATAGAAGACCAGTACAGCAACACAGAAGTCCATTACAGTACAATAACAAAGAATACCAGTACAGTGACATAGAAGACCAGTACAGTAACATAGAAGACCAGTACAGTAACACAGAAGTCCAGTACTATACAATAACACAGAATACCAGTACAGCAACATAGAAGACCAGTACAGTAACATAGAATACCAGTACAGTAACATAGAATACCAGTACAGTAACATAGAAGACCAGTACAGTAACATAGAAGACCAGTACAGTAACATAGAAGACCAGTACAGTAACATAGAAGACCAGTACAGTAACATAGAAGACCAGTACAGTAACATAGAAGACCAGTACAGTAACATAGAAGACCAGTACAGTAACATGGAAGACCAGTACAGTAACATAGAAGACCAGTACAGTAACATAGAAGACCAGTACAGTAACATAGAATACCAGTACAGTAACATAGAAGACCAGTACAGTAACATAGAAGACCAGTACAGTAACACAGAAGAACAGTACAGTATAGTAACACAGAAGAGCAATACAGTAACACAGAAGAACAGTTCAGTACAGTAACACAGAGGAGTAATACAGTAACACAAACAAAACAGTTTGATAAGTGACAAGGAAACAAACAAAAAGGTGAATTTGCTCAGTTGCAGGAGCTACTGTTGAGATCTTTTACGTCAACAGATGGAGACTACCATGATGGTCGACTTTACGTCAACAGATGGAGACTACCATGATGGTCGACTTTACGTCAACAGATGGAGACTACCATGATGGTCGACTTTACGTCAACAGATGGAGACTACCATGATGGTCGACTTTACGTCAACAGATGAAGACTACCATGATGGTCGACTTTACGTCAACAGATGGAGACTACCATGATGGTCGACTTTATTCCCAGAGAGTTATTGTTTTTGTGCGTGTGTTGTTTATAGCAATACGTATTTGTATTAATTTCACATAGTGGAGATAAGAGTGGATGAGAGACGACTGTGGTTACTGAGAAGTATTCAGTGAATATTTTTAGAAATCTGAGTGAACATAATTGTTTTCGGAGATATGAATATCAGTTTGGGAGACACAATATTATTGATACATTACTGCTGGTTGATGGCACAAGCAAGCAATAATGTAGAATAATGATACAAAAAATATCAACAAATCTGTAAGAAAATTAGCACAAATTACTTTGTCTCTCCTCATTGTAACAACTCATTTGCTCTATAACATGAAACAACAGACCACAGCAAGATAAATAAACACATTCGCAAAACAGAAGACGAAAAATATATGGTTCAGAACAGGGAAAAAATCAGAAGATCAAATGCAAATAAAACAATGATAACACATTCTCCTATACACATTAACATCCTCTTCCCATCATATTAAGATTAAAGTTAAACAACACTTAGAAAAAGACAAATCAACGCCACGACATCTGGTGAATCCATTAAAATAACACATAATCAAACAACATTCTTACCATCAACGATTGTATATTAACACATAATGAGACGTACACGATGGATCTTAATGACAGCATGAAGTGAATGTTACTGAGCCAAGATCAAGTACTCTCTTTATTAACTTAATTACCATGGATCTTGGTCAAGAACCAACAAGACTTTAGTATTAACTACCCTGCAGCTGAGTCAAGACCACAGCACTACCTACCCTGCAGCTGAGTCAAGACCACAACGCTACCTACCATGCAGCTGAGTCAAGACCCGGCAAGACCACAACACTACCTACCCTGCAGCTGAGTCAAGACCACAACGCTACCTACCCTGCAGCTGAGTCAAGACCCGGCAAGACCACAACACTACCTACCCTACAGCTGTATCAAGACCCAGCAAGACTACACCACTACCTACCCTGCAGCTGAGCCAAGACCCAGTACTAGATGCTGTAGAGGATAAACAAAATACAGATGTAGTATTCACAGACTTCGCAAAAACTTTCGACAAGTGTGACCATGGCGTAATAACGCACAAAATGTGTGATAAAAGAAAAACAGGAAAAGTTGGTAGATGGATCTATAACTTCCTGACAAATAGACACAAAGAGTAATAGTAAACAGAGTAAAGTCTGAGGCAGCTACAGTGAAAAGCTCTGTTCCACAAGGCACAGTACTCGTTCCCATTCAATTCCTCATCCTCATATCTGACATAGACAAAGATGTAAGCCATAGCTCCGTGTCTTCCTTTGCGGATGACACCCGGATTGCCATGACAGTGACCTCCATTGAAGACACCGCAAGACTCCAAGTGGACATGAACCAAATCTTCAAATGGGCCACTCAAAACAATATGAAGTTCAATGAGGAGAAATTTCAACTACTCAGATATGGAAAACTTGAGGAAATTAAAAATATATCAAGGAATACGAAAAATTCTAACTATGCAATAGAGCGAAAAAATAATGTGAAGGACCTGGGAGTGATAATGTCAAAGGATCTCGCCTTCAAAGACCACAACAATGTATCTACCACATCTGCTAGGAAAATGATAGGATGGACAATGAGAACCTTCAAAACTAGGGACGCCAAGCCCATGATGATTCTCTTCAATTCGCTTGTTCTCTCTAGGCTGGAATACTGCTTTACACTAACGGCCCCCTTCAAGGCTGGCGACATTGCTGACCTGGAGAGTGTACAAAGAACTTTCACGGCACACATAAGAACAATAAGGCCCCTAAATTACAGGGGCGAGAGAGATACATGATAATATACACTTTATAAATCCTAGAGGGATTAGTACTAAACTTGCACACGAAAATCACTCCCTATGAAAACAAAAGACTCGGCAGGAGATGCAACATTCCCCCAATGAAAAGCAGGGGCGCCACGAGTACATTGAGAGACAACACTATAAGTGTCCGGGGCCCAAGACTTTTCAACTGCCTCCCAGCATACATAA
>WNWK01029083.1:0-24752 GCA_009830355.1 Cherax destructor | reverse complement strand
GGAGGGGCGGGAAAAGGGGTGCAGGCACAGGGGGTAAAGGCAAAAGGAGTAAAAAAGGGGCGGAGGTGAGGCATGCAGGGAGGAGCAGGCATGCAGGGAGTGTAGAAGGAAGAAAGGAGGAAACAGGTGGGGAGTTAAATGCAGGGAATGTAGCAGGAACGGGGAGGAGAGACATGCGGGGAGTGTTGCAGGCATGCGGGGGAAAAAGGGGCATACAGGAGGAGCAGGATGCAAGGAGTGAGCAGGATGCAGGGGGGTAAAGGCATAAAGGAGTAAAGAAACAGGAGGAGCAGGGGCGGGGAGGAGGATTTCCTTCCAAACACTAAGCCCTCCCCCTGTCCTCCCTATCTCCAGATCCCGAAAGCCTTCAATAAAGGTAAGTAAATGTTTTTTTAAATTTTATTTATTATTTATTTATAAATTTTAAATTGTATGTAGTATTTATGTGTGTTTTCTGTATGTAAAACTATAGTTATTCTTAATTTTTTTTTTTTTGTGAATTTTTTTGGGATATCAGGAACGGATTAATTGTATTTCATTATTTCGGGGAAATAAGGCTTGATAACGCGAAAGTTAGCCCCCTGGAAGGGATTAAGAACTTAGAAGGGGGTCCACTTAAACATATTTATGAAAAGAGGATAAATAAGAAAAAGATAGATATAGCATGAATGAAAGTAGTTTGTTAGATTATGTTTTGGGTGGATAAAGGCATGGTTAGCTTCAAGATGCAGATAGAGGGGCAACGGATATATCAGACTTTTTTAGTTGTAGCTACAGTTAGAGTAAGAGGAAAGGGGGAAAAAAGAAAATGGCAACATCAAGAAGAGGTAAAAGTTTATAAACAAGGGGAGGAGGAAATTAGGTTGAGATATAAGCAACTATTGACAGAAAGGGAGTATAAGGGGAGTGGGGGAAGAATGGGGGGGAGAAGTTTGTGGTTGGAGGGGGTGCAGGAGGGAAAGAGGTGGGTGCAAAAAAAGGAAAAGGTATTTTGAGGGGTTTTTTTAAAAAACAGAAGTGATATAAGGGGCAGACATATGGGAGAAAGGAAAGGTAAGAGAGGGTGGGGATAAAAAAAGAGCAAATGATAGAGTAGAAGAGACACTGTCAAAAAATTTTTGGGCTGAGAATAAGAAAAAAAATTTGGGGTGAGAAAAAGGGGTTGAAAGCCTGGGGGGAAAGAATGGAGTCAATGGGGGGGTTTGAGATGGGATGGGGGTTTTGGGAGATTTTGGGGAAAAATTTTGGGGGAAATTTTTAAAGTTAGAAGAAAGGAAGGAATTACACACTTGCCAGGGGGGTATAACATTTTTTTGGAATGAAGAACAGCAGGATGTTTGGGGGGAAGGGCGGGGGGCAAGAGAATGAAAGGGGGAGAAAGGAACTGAGGGGTCACAAAAAATTTTAAAAAACAGGGGGGGGGGGATATTTGGGGGGTGATTGATTTTTTTTTTTAAACCCTTTTTAGGGTCCGAGGCCCTCTCCCCTCTTTTTGGGGCCAAAATTTTTTGGGGAAAAATTTTTTTTTTTAAATGAAAAGAATTTTTTTCCGATCATAACGCCATAAAATTATAAAATTTTGGGATGGAAAACTAATGGAATTATTCTCACAAAGAGGGATTATGACATTTAGATCCATTTCCCCTTTTTGGTTTTTTGGGCAAATTCCAATGTTTCAGTCTACAAAAATTAAGTTTTTTTGCAAAATTTTCCATTTGTTCATCTTTTGGAAAGAAACTGCCGACCATTTCAACTCCCCAAAAAAGGGGTTTAAAAAATTTTGGGCAATTTGGCCATTTTCACAAAAATTTTTAAAAAAAGATGCCAATTTCAAAATGGGGTCCAAAAAACAAGACAGACATTCCTGGACTCAAATAAATTTTATCTTTTCATTAGTCCCCCCCCGGGGGCCCCCTTTACATTATTTTTGCATTCCATTTTGAATTTTTATTCTAAAAAAAAAATAGAAGATTTACGTTATGATACAATCATCATTTAAAAATGGTATAAATAATATCAGCGACTTGGAAGAATATTAGACTACCCAGTTGATGTGTATTGACGATAGCGTCATTTTTTATTAACATGTAAAAAAAATTTCGCATTTGCCCAGTTTCAAGGTAGATTGTCACAAAAACCCCGTCAAATTATCTCATTTTGAATATATCATCCATTTTATCAAATGGGCAAGAAAATACAAGCATAAAAAATTTTAAAAAAAGACTGAAAAATCCTGTTTTGAACCAAAAAAACTGCAGTTTTTTTTTTTTATTTGCACTTTTGGTGCAGGATTTTTTTTCCGACACTGACGACAGACCCTTCTTCTCACATCTAGGCCTCCCCGCCTTTCCCCTTGATTTAACCCATTAACTGTCCAAACGTATATGTGGTACCCTGTTTTTAAAATATTTTTTTCATTCCAGAATGCTGTTAAATCCCCCTTCCCCCAAAGAATTTATTCCCAAAAGGAAAAATTTAAAATAGCCCCCTCCTTTTGACCCCAAAAATACACTTACAAAAGTTTTAAAAAAAAAAACTTACAAAAAAGGGTGAGTTTGGGGACCATCGTTAACCGAGGTCCCCCTATTTTTTTTCCGCACCCTCCACCTTGATTTTTTCCCCCTGCATGAAAAAAAAATATATATACGTTCGGGGGCTAGCAGTAAAACGAAATACTTTTTGGGCAGTTAATGGGTTAAGGGTGCTAGAATTTGGTTTTCTAGACACAAAAAACCCGGGGGGCGTAAGCCGTGCTAGTTAAAACCCTAAAAGGGGGTTTAAAAAAAAGGGGGGAAGGTCCCCACAATGAGACATGCAATTACAACTGTACTTAAAAAAAGTGCATTTATTTTTTTATAAAATTATATTGAAAATTTTAGGTAATTCAGCTTTTTGAAGTTTTAGGTGGCCTGACCTAAGCCCCATAGCAAATTTTAATAAAATAAAATTTTTTTTCTGTTATTTAATTACTCACATGCGGGGGCCCCTACCCCCCCAAAAAAAGTCCATAAAATTTAAAAGCCATAATCCCCCATAACACCCCACCCCAGACGGAGTCTCACGAAAGCTAGCTGTGTCCCGCAGGATACGGCTAGGGAAAATAAGGTCTTACCCCCCAAAGGGGGAAAACACAGAGGTTTTACATATACCCCAACCAAAATTAACCACTGTAAGAAAACAAGGTGACATACAACATGGCAATCTACAAATTCTCATGGCCCCACTAAACCCTTTCCCCCGAATAAACATGCATTCCCCCCTTCCCCTACCCATAAAAAAACCCATGAATGGAACAATACTAGAACAGAGTGCAGAGGTTATTAAAAAAACAGTTCAAAACCCCAAACCAATATGAAGGGGGGGAAACCCCTTAACTATTTAGTGGTTACTAACAAAATTTTTTACAATGCAAGGATCACACAAAGCCCATGTGAAAGCCCAGCAACCGAAAAGCAGGCCGGTCCCTCATTTTTGTGGTTTAAAACCAGGCCCAAAAGGGCAAAACGGGGGCATTTCCCCAGGGTTTTTTGACCCTTTTCCCCGACAGGGGATGAGAGGACCCCAAAACCCCGAGCAGTCAGGTAACCCCCGGGGAGAAATTCAAAAAAAACATGTAAATGTTTAGGGTGGGCCAACCCCAAAAAATGAGACCTCCAGTCAACACCCAAAAAAACCTTTAAAAAAATGGGGACGCCCCCCCCTCTTCCGGGGACTAACCCATACAGATCCCCCAAACCCCTTTTAAAAGGGGGAACTGCATAGTACAGGGGGGAGATACAGGGGGCCACCAGGCAACCGGGACCGTTTACTTAGGAGCACACCAAGACAAAAAAAAACCCCCCCCTTTTGTCACCAAGGGGGTTAATTTCAATCACAATTACGGCAACCTGACCCCCTTCTTTGCTGGCCCAACCATCTCCCCTTTAAGTTGAAGGCTTGGGGCACCCCCCCCCAAGAGTTCACCACTGAAAAAAAAACAGACCCAAAAAAAAATTTTACTAAGTTTTACCATTTATCACATGAAAATCTAAAAAGAACCACAACACAGACAAACCCCCTCTTAAGAGTCTGATTGGGGGCCCCTTTTTTAAAAGGGTAAGCCCTGGGAAAATACAATGCAGAATAGACAACCCACAGTAAAATTCCCCCCGGGCAAATTCCCAATTTAACCTCTTGGTACAAAAAAACCCCAAAAATTTTCCCCCACCCGGCTGTGAACGTTTAAAAAAATATTTCCGTCCATCTCCCAAAAATTTTGAATACCAAAACCAATTGTTTTAACACATGGAAATTGTATTGACCCAGGCCGGAATACAATTTCCCTGCCTCATGCTTTACTTTATCTAATACTTTTGCATTTTTGACATCAGCATCAAACTTTCGCCAGTAAACTTTAGGTTACATGTATTTTGTGGCAGCAGATTTTCAAGGTGCCATTAAATTTTGGGGAAAACCAAAGATGGGAATGCCCACTGACTCACTACACTACAAACTGGTATTGAAAAATTTCACTTCTTCCTCCATATCCCAGTTTTCATACAGATTTTTCACACACAAAATTTGGGTGAATTGGTTCAGTTTCCTTTTAAACTTCATAAAGTTTTGACTTTACCCCTTTAGTGACATCCCAAACTTTTACAAGGTTACACGGTGGCTGAGCCACATCCCAAACTTTTACAAGGTTACACGGTGGCTGAGCCAACCTCCAACTCTTTCCTTAGAAAGACCAAACATGTTTTCTCCAATCTCTCATAAACATGGAATTTCTTACATACTTTTGGTCATTACATACAGATTATTATTTTGCACCTCTTTACTAGTGGATCCACTGAAACTTTGGGGCACTTAGGTTTCTGATATAATGCTAAATCCTCTAACCAGTTACTGATACATTATTCTTACCCTTTCTGCTTGGGTGTGTGGGTTATATATCTTACACTTGAGAACTTTCCCCACCCATGGTCAGCTCACAGCAACTTTCCAAAGTTTTTACATGAACTGGCTCCAAGCCAGCACCTCATCTCCAGCCTCCAGAGCATTATGGTCCCATTCATCATTTGGGTCGGGTTGATGGGTACTTTCACTGTTACCATCCATTTCATACAAGCCAAACAGTATCTGAAACGAAAAGCTCCGAGGGAAAGTCACCATTCTCCCAAGCCAATAGCTGAGATTCCAGAGTGTTTCCCCCTCAGCAGTTACAAAGAGAGGGGTCCCTCATCCCAGATGTTAGTATTGTCTATACTACAGGCTTGCATCATTGTCTTTAGGGTCTGATGGAAGTTCTCTGGTTTCCCTTGAGATGGAGGGTAATAGATAGGGAAAAGTTAGGTTTACATGAAAAAGAACTTCATCAAAGCCCTTAAGACTCAGAGCTGTCATCTTATATAGAGGGGCGGGGTTTCCCGGTACCTGGTAGTAGAGCAATTTGTTGTGAGTAAATAATCATTTCCCATTCTGGTCCTTGGGACTGGACCAATACATCTACTATCAGCTTGCTGGAGGGTCCACCTGGTGCTGAATTAGGCTGAAAGGGAACAGGTTTAATACATTGACAAGGTTTCCTATAATTTGACAGACATGATAGGTCTTACTATTTTCTTCCACAGTCTCCCACAGCTGAGTCTTGAAGAAATGCCTGGAAACCTTGGACATCATCATCATTTGGTGACAAAACACTTGTTCTCCTTCCCTTGGTATACAAACAGAGGCAATTCTTGTAAAAGTTTCCTTCTTGAAATGAAAGCACTTAAAATTGTGAAACTGTTCCTCAGCCACAGCTGAGGCTCTGCCATGTGACATCATTCTCCTGTACAGAAATTAAAAAGCACCTTAGTAGATGCAGCCTCTCCACACTCCTGAACTGATCTATGCTCCAATCATGCTCAGCCTGGCTGGAACATCCCTTTTCAGTTGACTGCAGTTCAACATCAGAAAACAGTGTTTCCAGACCTAAGCCCTCATCATCCTCATGAGAAAATTTATAAAGACTATTGATAGCGTGATCAGAGCCATACTTCCATGGTGGAACCAGTAGGAGAAGGTCTGAAGGGTCCTCTAGCCTTCTCCTCCCAAACTTTGGGAATTGGTTCCCCCTTACTAGATGTTTCACTGCCCAACAGGCCCATTACATTATTTCCCAATAAGAGGTCAACATCCTCAAAGGGAATCTCATCTGAAATACCTACAGGGAGATAGCCAACTTGGTATGGGATTCACCCATAACTTTGTACAGGTGTTCTTTTTGGTCAAACCCGTAATACCCCTTTAATAATATATCTTTCCCAGTATAGGTATCATTTGACACTGGCAGCACTCCCGCACGTAGCAAGGAGTAGGTGCTACATCCATCTTCAAGGACAAATGCTCAACCCTGCCCACATCCTTATGCAAGGCCACTGTGGACTTATAGCAAAAAAACCCCCATCCTGGGGTCTAATTCGGGTCCCCCTCATTTTCCTTGAAGATAATGCAAGCCACCGGATGTGTCTCTGCAGTTAGGTTCCCTGATTGTTCCTCCTTTTCTGATCTTGCTGTTTATAAAAGCAATACTTTTGTATGTGACCAGTCTTGTTACAGTAGTAACAGGTATAATTCCAAAAGTATGTTTACTGTTTGGAGTAGGACTAGTACTGGGTGCTCGAGGAACTGAAACATTATTTGATGGTCTAGGTAAACTTTGAGCTCCAGCTGACTTACCTTTCCCTTCTGTTTGAGAGGGTGCCTCAGCCTTCATTTGTCCCTGAAAATTCTTGTCCCACTTACCTTTATTACCGTAGGATTTGGAATAAGGTTTAGAAAAAACAGGAAAATTTTTTGATGGAGCATGATTGTTTTTACCTACCAATTCCTTATGAGCTAAGAATCTGTCACCCAGATCCATTGCTGCTGAAAGATTATCTGGGTTTCTGTCCTCCAAATATTCTCTAAGGTCAACAGGGATTGCATTGTACAATTCCTCATGAACAATTAGGTCTACTAACTTCTCATAGTTCTTGTTCACTCCTTTTGAACAAGCCCACTTCTTAAACAGGAACAGTTTCTCATTCCCTAACTCAGTTAAGGTCTGCCCCTCCTGAAATTTTTTACTTCTGAACTTTTGCCTATATTTCTCAGGTATCATTTGGTATGCAAGCAATACTACCTCCTTTATTTTTTCATAATCAGAAAATTCTCCTTCTTCCAGAGTCTCTACTCTCTGAAAACCTTTGCCTACAAGCTGTGTGCAAACTAGGGTAGCCCATTGCTGTTTGGGCCATCTTTGCTCCTTTGCAGTCTTCTCAAAAAAGGAAAAATATCTGTCTGGGTCACTCTCTGTAAACTTAGGGACAAAATGTGCAGCTTTAGTTAGGTTAAAGTACTGCTCAGGCTCTTGGTCTGAACCTCCTAACCCTTTATGTACTCTCTCCTGAGTTTCTAAGAATTTTGTTTTAGCCGTTATCAAAGCTATCTCAAGTCTCATCATCGCTTCCTTATCACCTGGAGGTGATTCCTCCTGTTCACTGTTAACAGACATGTTTACTGATGAATTATTTACCTCCTCACTGAAGCCAGAAAATTCTAATGATTCAGCTTCTGACATTATTTATCCTTAAATTCCTGCACAGCATCAATGGACAAGGTCTTTACACAGGTACATAAAAATAACACAAGTTCAATGGAAAAATCTTCACATGGCACTCTACCATAACCACAACAAAATGTGTTACCCAACTTTAATCCCCACTCTGGAGAAAACAACCTGTAAACTAATACATGAACCTTCCACTGACACCACCAAGGTAATTTTTACAAGGTAAATTTTACAAGGTAAATTTTATCCTACCAAAACATGTGACTCATTACCAAATCCAGTACATCTCAAAGAATGTTTTGAGTTATTTTAACAGTCAAATAACTCTCCCGGTTAAGGCCCCCATGTTATGTTATTTTCCCCTATTTATCATCAAGGTTCTACATGTACTAGCATAGGGTATTTACTTAAAAGGTCTTAGGGTAAAAGGAAGATACTTATAGGCTAAAAGATACTTACTCAGGTTTAGCTGCTGCATCTGAAAACTTCTCCTGCCCTCTCCATGGGTTATTTAAACCACCATGTTATACAAAAATATATATATTCATGGATCAACATATATATATACAAATCTTATTTATATTAACACACTACCAGATCAGTCACATGGTGATTCACCTCCACTCTAAACATCCCATTTTCTCCACATCACTCCTAACCCCAGTGTTTTGATACACTGAAGATCACAGAATATGTGAATGAATGGTTCAGAGAACCGACGAGTTGGTAAATTAGACACATATGCAACACTTGTGTATCTTTATTGAGGAAACGTTTCGCCACACAGTGGCTTCATCAGTCCATACAAAGGAGAATCGTGAAGAACAGGAGGAGTGTGAGGTTGTCAGGCCCTCAATCTTGAGTAGATGTTGTCAGTCCATCAATCTTGAATAGAATAACAGCGTATGAGCAGAGGGAGCTATATACTGTAGACAGGAGAGGTGCACAGTTGTAGGAGGTGTCACATTTGTTCAATGTGGAAGTAGGTCGTGCCCAAGGAATAGGCAAGCGAAGAAATCCCTGTATTAAGATACCAAGATGTTGCAGTGTCAGACAGGATGTGAATGAATGGTTCAGAGAACCGACGAGTTGGTAAATTAGACACATATGCAACACTTGTGTATCTTTATTGAGGAAACGTTTCGCCACACAGTGGCTTCATCAGTCCATACAAAGGAGAATCGTGAAGAACAGGAGGAGTGTGAGGTTGTCAGGCCCTCAATCTTGAGTAGATGTTGTCAGTCCATCAATCTTGAATAGAATAACAGCGTATGAGCAGAGGGAGCTATATACTGTAGACAGGAGAGGTGCAGCAGTTGTAGGAGGTGTCACATTTGTTCAATGTGGAAGTAGGTCGTGCCCAAGGAATAGGCAAGCGAAGAAATCCCTGTATTAAGATACCAAGATGTTGCAGTGTCAGACAGGATGTGAATGAATGGTTCAGAGAACCGACGAGTTGGTAAATTAGACACATATGCAACATATGTGTTCTTCACGATTCTCCTTTGTATGGACTGATGAAGCCACTGTGTGGCGAAACGTTTCCTCAATAAAGATACACAAGTGTTGCATATGTGTCTAATTTACCATCACAGAATATCATGGTAACATCGATCTACAACCCTCCCCATTACCTTTTGGGCACTCATTCAGCCCTGAAGCCAAGTTAAGATCAGCATTTTACAATACCAGCTCACAGCATCTGCCATGTTCCAGGAGCAAGGGATTGTGGGAAAACAGGAGTCTCTCTCTAAGCTCCTCCCCCTCAAACATAAACACATCACTTTGCACATCTCCACATGTACTCTCAATATATCTTATGTTATTACAATGAGACATGCAACTTACAACTAGTACTTACAAAAAGTGCATTTATATTTTTTATAACATATTATATTGAGAATTCAGGTAATTCAGCGCTTTGAAGTCTTTAGGGTGGCCTGACCTAAGACCTCATAGCAAATTCTGAATAATTCAATATAATTAGGTATTCATGTTATTTAATTACTACAATACATGCTGGGCTCCATAGCCCCCATAACAAGTCCATAATACCCCATAACACTAATCTAATTTACATTTGTCCTCATGGGAACAAATTCGTTCAGTAACGGCACTCAAACAGCATTCTGGAAAGAATTTTCAACGAAAACCGAGAGTCCACTGTACTATATACAGTACTATACTGTACAGTGGACCCCCGAGTAACGAGCAAAATTCATTCCAGACGCCTGCTCAAGTGCCATTACCAAACGAATTTACTCCCTTAAGAAATAATGTCAAGTAGGTTAGTCCATTTCAGACCCCCAAAAATACACTTACAAAAGCACTTACAATATTATACTTACATAATTGTACGATTTCCGGGGTGCTCGTTACTCGGGGGTCCACTGTATATTAGAGCTGATTTCCTTTATTCTGTTTATTTCAATATACAGTACACTACTGTATAAAGATTGAAAAATATACCAGAAATGTTATAAATGGTGCAGAGGTGACATTAAAACAATATCAGAGATGGTTGACACAAATTCACTACCATTATTGTATGCTCCTCACTTAGCAACAAATTCGTTTAACAACGTTGTCTTAGGAACGGAACTCCGTCGTTAAGTGAGGAGAGGCTGTATATACATAGTATTTATAGGTCCCAGCAATGTTTTAGACATGCTGGAGTATGCAGTAGGGCCCCACTTTACGGCGTTCCGCTAATACGGTGATTTCAAGTTATGACCAAAACTTGCTATACAGCTACTGGTCTTTCTAATACGGCGCATTCCACCCTTTTTGTTTACATTCTCCATGGGCACACATCTCTATTATGTCTGGAAACTTCCCAAAATTTCAAGTGTTTTAAAGTTATTGCATATTTTATATGTACTCTGATAATTATACTTACGTGTACCTGTTTCTAAATATACTTACACACTGTGCTGGTGTGCAGGTACACATTAAAATCACTGAGAGCCTCTCTACTCTTGACACCATATTAATAATAATACGTAATCTCTTGGGTGCATTAAATGTCGTATATTACATAAATACAATGGAACCCCAGTTTACGTACTGCTCCAAACTTGAACAATTATGTAAGTGTATTTTTGTAAGTGCTTTTGTAAGTGTATTTTTGGGGGTCTAAAAGGACTAATCTAATTTATATTATTCCTTATGGGAACAAATTTGTTTGGTAACAGCACTTGAACAGCATTCCGGAACGAATTAATTACATAAACCGGGGGTCCATTAATCCATCTATTATATTTTTTTCAAAATTATATAATAAACACGCTACATAACATATAAACATGATAAATACACCCCACAGTAGAATAAATTAACATAAATATGAGATGTAGTAGTATTTTGGTAGTCAGCAACCACCCAGGGCGGTACTACCGTCCTGCCAAGTGAGTGTAAAACGAAAGCCTGTATTTGTTTTACATGATGGTAGGATTGCTGGTGTCTTTTTTCTGTCTCATAAACATGCAAGATTTCAGGTACGTCTTGCTACTTCTACTTACACTTAGGTCACGCTACGCAATCATGTACACGTTTATGTATACACACTCATCTGAGTTTTCTTTGATTTATCTTAATAGTTCTTGTTCTTATTGCATTTCCTTTCATATCCATGGGGAAGTGGAATAAGAATCTTTCCTCCGTAAGCCATGTGTGTTGTAAAAGTCAACTAAAATGCCGGGAACAATGGGCTAGTAACCCCTTTTCCTGTATAGCTTACTAAAAAGAAAAAGAAGAAAACCGTCAAAGTGGGATGTTTGAATGTGCGTGGATGTTGTGCGAATGATAAGAAAGAGATGAATGTAGATGTTATTAATGAAAAGAAACTGGATGTCCTGGCTTTAAGTGAGACAAAGCTGAAGGGGGTAGGAGAGTTTCAGTGGGGAGAAATAAATGGGATTAGGTTAAGGGTTTCAAATAGAGTTAGAGCTAAAGAAGGAGTGGCAATAATGTTGAATAATCAGTTAAGGCAGGTAAAGAGGGAATATAAATGTATAAATTCAAGGATTATGTGGAGTAAAATAAAGGTTGGATGTGAAAAGTGGGTTATAGTAAGTGTTTATGCACCTGGAAAAGAGAGAAGTGTAGAGGAGAGAGAGAGATTTTGGGAAATGTTGAGTGAGTGTGTGGGGAGTTTTGAACCAAGTGAGAGAGTAATTGTGGTTGGGGATCTTAATGCTAAAGTGGGTAAAAATGTTGTGGAGGGAGTAGTAGGTAAATTTGGGGTGCCAGGGGTAAATGTAAATGGGGAACCATTAATTGAGCTATGTGTAGAAAGAGGTTTGGTAATAAGTAATACATATTTTATGAAAAAGAGGATAAATAAATATACAAGGTATGATATAGCACATAAGGAAAGTAGTTTGTTGGATTTTGTATTGGTGGATAAAAGGTTGATGGGTAGGCTTCAGGATGTACATGTTTATAGAGGGGCAACAGATATATCGGATCATTATTTGGTTGTAGCTACAGTTAGAGTAAAAGGTAGATGGGACAAAAAGAAAATGGCAACAGCAAGTAAGAGAGAGGTAAAAGTGTATAAACTAAGGGAGGAGGAAGTTAGGGTGAGATATAAGCAACTATTGGCAGAAAGGTGGGCTAGTGCAAGTATGAGTAGTGGGGGAGGTTGAAGAGAGTTGGGATAGTTTTAAAAATGCAGTATTAGAATGTGGGGCAGAAGTTTGTGGCTATAGGAGGGTGGGGCAGGAGGAAAGAGGAGTGAGTGGTGGAATGAAGAAGTAAAGGGTGTGATAAAAGAGAAAAAGGTAGCTTATGAGAGGTTTTTACAAAACAGAAGTGTTAATAGAAGAGCAGAGTATATGGAGAGTAAAAGAAAGGTGAAGAGAGTGGTGAGAGAGTGCAAAAGAAGAGCGGATGAAAGAATGGGAGAGGCTCTGTCAAGAAATTTTGCTGAAAACAAGAAAAATTTTGGAGTGAGATAAACAAGGTAAGAAAGCCTAGGGAACGAATGGATTTGTCAGTTAAAAACAGAGTAGGGAGTTAGTAGATGGGGAGCTGGAGGTATTGGGTAGATGGCGGGAATATTTTGAGGAACTTTTAAATGTCGATGAAAAAGGGAGGCGGTAATTTCATGTAATGGCCAGGAGGTACAACATCGTTTAGGAATGAAGAAGAGCAGGATGTGAGTGTGGGGAGGTGCGTGAGGCATTACGTAGAATGAAAGGGGGTAAAGCAGCTGGAACTGACGGGATCATGATAGAAATGTTAAAAGCAGGGGGGGGATATAGTGCTGGAGTTGTTGGTATTTTTATTTAATAAATGTATGAAAGAGGGGAAGGTACCTAGGGATTGGCAATGAGCATGTATAATTCCTTTATATAAAGGGAAGGGGGATTAAAAAGAGTGTAAAAATTATAGGTGAATAAGTTTACTGAGTACAGTGGTCCCTCGGTTTTCGTGCATCTCCAAACTCGAACATTTATGTAAGTGTATTTTCGTAAGTGCTGTTGCAGGTGTATTTTTGGGGGTCTGAAATAGCTTAACCTACGTGACATTATTTCTTAAGGAAGTAAATTCGTTCGGTAATGGCACTTGAGCAGCATTCTGGAACGAATTTTCGGCGAAAACCGAGGGACCACTGTATACCTGGTAAAGTGTATGGCAAGGTTATTATTGAAAGAATTAGAGGTAAGACAGAGAGTAGGATTGCAGATGAGCAAGGAGGCTTTAGAGTGGGTAGGGGATGTTGTAGATCAAGTGTTTACAGTGAAGCATATATGTGAACAGTATTTAGATAAAGGTAGAGAAGTTTTCATTGCATTTATGGATTTAGAAAAGGCATATGACAGAGTGGATAGGGGAGCAATGTGGCAAATGTTGCAAGTGTATGGAATAGGTAGCAAGTTACTGAAGGCTGTAAAGAGTTTTTATGAGGATAGTGAGGCTCAGGTTAGGGTGTGTAGGAGAGAGGGAGATTACTTCCCGGTAAAAGTAGGTCTTAGACAGGGATGTGTAATGTCACCATGGTTGTTTAATATATTTATAGATGTGGTTGTAAAAGAAGTAAATGCTAGGGTGTTGGGGAGATAGGTGGGATTAAATTATGGGGAATTAAATGCAAAATGGGAGTTGACACAGTTACTTTTTGCTGATGATACTGTGCTTATGGGAGATTCTAAAGAAAAGTTGCAAAGGTTAGTGGACGAATTTGGGAGAGTGTGTAAAGGTAGAAAGTTAAAAGTGAACATAGATAAGAGTAAGGTGATGAGGGTATCAAACGATTTAAATAAAGAAAAATTGGATATCACATTGGAGAAAGGGATTATGGAAGAAGTACAGTGGTACCTCGACTTACGATATTAATCCGTCAGAGAGGGCATATCTTAAGACGAAACAATCGTTAAACGAATCAATTTTCCCCATAAGAAATAATGGAAATAAATTTAATCCGTCCAAGACTTCCAAAAGTAGTTAAATAAAATATTTTTTAGAGCTTTTTGACATTAAATAATACACAATATAATGAAGAATAACTAAATACACATGCAAATATTGTACAATAACATGTCACTTACATTTATTGAAGAGTTGTTGATGTGTGGAGGACGGGAGGAGGGGAGAAGGTGGAGTAGTATGCTAGTGTTTGGAAGGGAATCCCTTCCATTAACACTGCAGGTACCAAGTCCTTTTCTGGGGTTACTGGCCTTTTCTTTGAATGCCACTAGGACCAGCTTGAGAGTCACTGGACCTCTTTCTAACAACAAATTTGTCCAGGGAGCTCTGTGTCTGGCGATTCTTTAAAACATCCCTGAAGTGGGACACCACAGTGTCATTGTACAGGTTGCCAGCACGGCCTGCAACAGCATGGTTAGGGTGATATTCATCCATAAATGCTTGCACCTTGCTCCACATTCCACAAATGTCCTTAATCCTTGAAGAAGGCACATTCTTCCATTTTTGTTCCACCTCCTCCTCCTCCTCTGAACCATTGTCCTGACCTTTGCTCTCTTGTTCCAGTTGCTGTTGAAGCTCTTGCAGATCTTCAGTGGTTAGCTCTTCCTTGTGCTCCTCCACCAACTGTTCCACATCCTCACCACTCACCTCTAACCCCAATGACTTGCCCAATTCCACAATTTCTTCCAAAACAGGCTCAGGCTCAGGCTCAGGGTTCTGAGGCTCAGCCCCAAAACCTTCAAAATCCCTCTCTAGGACACAGTCTGGCCACAATTTTCTCCAGGCAGAGTTCAAAGTCCTGGTAGTCACTCCCTCCCAAGCCTTACCTATAAGGTGTACACAATGCAGCATATGGAAATGTTTTTCCAAAATTCTCTTAGGGTTATGTTCATGTCTGTGGTCACATCAAAGCACTTTTGAAACATTGCTTTGGTATAGAGTTTTAAAGTTGGAAATGACCTGCTGGTCCATGGGCTGGAGGAGAGGAGTGGTATTAGGGGCAAGAACTTCACTTTGATGAATTTAAACTCCTCCACAATTTTCTCTACCAAGTTTGGAGGATGACAAGGAGCATTGTCCATTATCAGGAGGCACTTAAGTGGCAAATTATTGTCCAATAGATATTTCTTCACACTGGGGCCAAACACACCATTGAACCAATCTAAGAAAATGTCCTTTGTGACCCATGCCTTTTGTTAGACCTCCACATCACACACAAGTTAGACTTGCTGACACCGCATCTGCCAAACACTCGGGGATTTTCAAAAGATACACTAGTAAAGGCTTCACTTTGCAATCACCACTGGCATTGGCACAAAGCATCAAAGTTAGCCTGTCTTTCATAGGCTTATGTCCTGGCTGTGCCTTTTCCTCCTGAGTAATGTAGGTCCTGTTGGGCATTTTCTTCCAGAACAGGCCTGTTTCATCACAATTAAACACTTGTTGGGGGAGGAATTGTTCAGCCTCTAGGTACTCCTGGAATTCAGGCACATATTTTCAGCCGCACTTTGTCACAACTGGCTCCCTCACCATGCCTCACAACACTATGTATGCCGACGCTTCTTACATTTTGAAACCAGCCTCTGCTGGCTTTAAATTCGCTCACTTCACTCGTTGCAGGCATTTTCTTAAGGAGATCATCATGCAACTGCCTTGCTTTTTCACATATTATTCCCTCCGAAACAGTATCTCCTGCTAACTGTTTCTCGTTGATCCACACCAACAACAACCTTTCCACATTTTCCAGCACTTGTGGTCTGTGTTTTGTGATCACAGATGCACCTTTTGCAACAACAGCTTCCTTGATTTTACTTTAATATTTCTTATCCACAATGGTAGCGATGGTAGAAAAGGGTTTACCATACAGCCTGGCCAGCTCACTGATACGCACTCCACTTTCTTTTTTTATTATCTCCTTCTTCAGTTCATCGCATTTTTCTGTTCCTCTTCCACAGGCTTCACTGGGATTTTTCCTTTGGGACCCATGGTGTTTTTTTAGCAGTTGGCATAAAAACAGTGGAATAATAAAATACTGGTATGAATGCGGGTGGGGGGTGGTCGCCCGCTTGTAAAAATAGCACTGACGCCCCCCGGGGGGGCCCAGTGGGCCCGGGGCACGTCCAAATGTCGGAAGACGAATCAAACATCGGTGTCGATTAAATTTTTCGAAAGAGGGTTTTTCGAATATAACGAAGATGATAGCATCAAGTCGGGGTACCCTGTAAATGTTTTCAGATATTTGGGAGTTGACGGTCCGGAGGGTTTTTTTAAAGGATGGGGGAAAAAAGTTTTTATAAAGGGAAAAAAAAGGGAGGGGCTTGAGGATCGGGGAAAAAACGATCCATGGAGGCAAAAAAGGGGGAAGTACGAAAGTAGTGGTACCAACACTTTATATGGGGAAGCAGGGTTCAAATGCTGCAGGAGGAGGAGGCTGGAGGGTGGGATGCCGTTAAGGGCAATGGGGTGTAAATATTATGCAGAAAATTGAATGGGAAATTGGAGAAGGGGGGAGTTACAAAAATATTTTCAGAGGGTGAAGAGGGGTTTTGAGGTGGTTTGGTCTTTTAGAGAGAATGGATCAAAGTAGAATGACTTGGGGACTATAAATTTGGGGGAAAAGGGGGGGGGGTCCCTAGGGTTGGAGGGGGGGGGTAAAGGAGGTTTTGTGGGGGGGGGGCTTGATTTCCCCGCAAGCATTTAGCTGAGTAGGAGGAATGGAGACGAAGGTTTTTTGGGCATGACGATCTGTTGGGTGTGAGCAGGGTAAATTTGTGAAGGGTTCAGGGAAACCAGAATTATTTTTTGGGGCTTAGTCCTGGAAAGGGGGGAATACAATGCCGCACTTTAAAGGGGGGGGCTGGGATATGACAGCGGGGAGGGCTTTTCTCAGCTGCGTTGAGCCCCCCGCAAAGACGGGATTTGTAGAGTGGGAAAGTGTTGAATGATGATGAAATTTTTTTTTTTGGGGTTTTTTTTTTTTGGGACCCTGCCTGGTGGGAGAGGGATTGTTAAAAAAAAAACAATGAGATGTGGTAGCCAGATAACTTGTGGATTGGGTCCCCAGGAAACAATTTTAGATTTGGTTGCCAGGCAACTTGTAGTCCAGCAGCAGAGAAAATGTGTACACTATAATATTACTGGGGTAACTAAAAATTATTCATTTCGTATGCCTTCACCAGAGCGTTTTCGCAAAAAAATGGTGTTACATGAGAATGGGAGGTTTTTTATTTTTCATTGTATAAGGGGGAGACAATTTTATAAATTTTAAAGTGACAAAACCAGACGCATTCACCGGGTTTTTTTTTACATTATGGGGGGTGGGGGGGGGAGGGCAGCCCTTGGCTATTCCCCCAAACCTGATTCCACAAAAAACTCACCTCACCCTATAAAGACTAAAATGTACTGTAATGTATTTTATTTTTTTAATTAAATGTCGAGCGAACCCTTACAGTGGACCCGCTATTCAACACCCAAACTCGCCCTTTTTAAGTTTATTAGTGTGCTTTTTTGTATTTTTGGGGCTGAAATGGGCAATCAATTTTCATAATTCCTTTGGGGGGAAAAATTGTTTTAACAGCACTTGAACAGCATTCTGGAAGAAGAATGTTCAATGGGGGTCCGCTATATTTAACACAGGTTTATTTGGCCCTTTGGTTATAGCACGATTGAAGAATTGCACACAATTTTTTAAAACACTTGAAAACTAACTTAAACGGTTGTTTTTTTGCAGGTATTTTGGGTGGGTTAAACCATAGCAACGGGGGGGACCTCCCCATCCCCGCCACCCCCCCCCCTTCCCCACCCCCCCACCCCCCACCCTGTTACCCGCCCAACCCTCCGCACCCTCACAACCCCCTTTCCCAGTCTTCCAACTGTAGAATGTGACATGGGACCCACTTGTTGAAAAAAAAAAATTTTGTTCTATAGTTACAATTTTATAGTTCTTTTGATTTCATAGCCAATCTTGTTCTGACACTAATATTAGGACAAATTGTACTCAAAATTTTAAAATTGATAGTGCATAATAATAATAAAATTGATATGCATAATAATAAAAAATGATAGTGCATAATAATAATAAACATACAGTGGCCCCGGTTACGCCATTATTTCGTCCAGAATGCTGTTAAAAAGGGGTTAAAAGAATTTTTAAAAGGGAAAAGTAAATTAGATTACCTTTTTTGGGGAGATAAAAAAAACCCGGGGGCCCACTGTAATAATAATAATAATAATGTTCATTTTAAGATTATGTAAGATGTGTCACTGCCTTATCTTATCTCCACTAATGACGGGGGACATTTGATGAGGGAATAGTCTTATTTTTTTTTTATCAGCCCAAATTTTAAAGACAGTGGGGACATTTGATAAAATTTTTAACGTTTTTCTTTTTTTGTGATAAAACCGTTGCTGTCTTTCTTCCCTGGTTTTTCTTTTTGTGTGTTTTTTTTTTTGGTTTTTTTTCGAGAGTAGCCAGAACCAGGGGATTAAAATTTTATCAAAGAAGTTAGGTTTGCCCGGGTTTTTTTTAGTTACCCCCGGTTTTAAAAAAGTATAATTTTAAGATGTTTTCCCCCTAGATAAAACAAAGAGACAGAGATAGATACAAAAGAAAACGGGGAAAAAACAGTAAATGGGGAGCCGGGGGCCCGGAGCCCCCCCAAAATTTCCCACTTAAAAGGGGGGAACAGACATGACATCAGTGAATCCTTGATGTTCCCCAACTTTTTGCTTTAGCTGGCGCTCGTTTAATGGTGCCCCACAAGGTACAAGGGGGCCCAGTTTTTTTAAAACGTTTAAATGAAGACCCATTCTAGCGACCAGGCATCTCAAGCCAATCGAAAATTTGGGGGCAAGAAAATAAAACGTATATAAGTGGCCCCTTTTAAAATCGTCCCCTTTTGAAAATTTGGGGGAATTTGAAAACCCCCCCCCTTTTTTTTTGGAAAAAATCGATTGAAAATCTCCATTTTTAAAAAAACCCCGGCGCTGAAACCCCCGGGGGGCCCCCCGGGGGCCGGGGCCCCCTAACAATTGAGCCCCCCGGGGGCCATTTTTTTAAGAGAGTGACCACCACCCACGCCCCCCCCAGACATACCAACATTTTGTCAAAAATTCCTTTTTTTTTCGGCTTTCCCAAAAACCCCAAAATTTAGGTGTATTTTCGAAATGCGGAAGTGTTTTTTTGGGGGGGCTGAAATAGACTAACCACGGGCATTATTTCAAAAGTAAAGGATCCCCAACATTCACTTTTTACTTTCACGGCTTCAAAATTCCCGGGGGGTTTCCCCCCGCCCCCGGGAAAAAACCCACCCACCAAATAAAATTTTAAGTTTCCCCCACCCGAGCATCCCACCCCTTTCCCTTTCCCGGGGACCCGCAGCCAGCCCGCCCACCATTCACTCACTGAGTGTTTTCTTCGTCATTATTTGTTTTTAAAACTCAGTTAAATTATGGTAGTACTATAAAAAAATATTTTACATGTTTTCAGCTATGTTTTTTCAGGGTTTCCCAATGGGGTTTAAAGGGAAAAAAGAAGTGCATATATTTGGTAGCTGACATTTAGAGCACTCAACAATTATTATTAAATTATTATTTTTTTTATTTTTTCCCCCACAATATATTGTGGGGAAAATAAAATTTTTTAAATTTAATTTTTATTTCCTAAATATATTTGGGGAAAAAAAAAAAATAATTTAAAAATAATTGTTTGGGGCCCCCTTTTTAAAAGTCATACCAAATACCGATAACATTTAAAGTGCTCCAGATCAATTATTAAAAATTTTTTAAATTTTTAAAAACAAAAATGCTTTTTTTTCATTTGTTTTTTACACAAGAGTGTTTTAAAGGATTTTTTCCCCCATGTAAAACTCAAAGGCGGCCCCGCTCTTTCCCTCAAAAATATTTAAAAAAGGGTCCTCCTTAAATTTAACCCAGAGAGGGCATAACTTGGCAAACAATTTTTTCCCCAAAATTTTCCCCCAAAAATAATGGAAAAAAATTTTAAACCCGGGCCCAAGATTTCCCAAAAAGTATTTAAAATAAAATATTTTAGAACTTTGACTTTTAAATTAAAGAATATAATAAAGAATACCTAAATAAAATGTAAATATTGAACAATAACATGTCACTTACATTTATTGAAGAGTTGTTTTTTTTGTGGAGGGCGGGAGGGGAGAAGGGGAGGTTTTTGCCCGGGGGGGAATCCCCCTTTCCCTTAACACTGCAGGTAAAGTTTTTTTCGGGGTTACCCTTTTCTTTGAATGCTACATCCCTGCATGAATGCTACACCCCCGCATGAATGCTACACTCCCTGCATAATGATACACCCCGCATGAATTGGGAACCCTGCATGAATGTACACTCCCCCGCCCCCAATGCTACACTCCCCGCATGCCTACTACACTCCCTGCATCCTGCTACACTCCCCCGCATCCTTGCTACACCCCCCTGCATCCCTGCTACACTCCCTGCATCCTGCTACACTCCCTGCATCCTTGCTACACTCCCTGCATGCCTGCTACACTCCCCGCATGCCTGCTACACTCCCTGCATCCCTGCTACACTCTCTGCATCTTTGCTAAAACTCTCTGCATTTTTTCTACACTCCCTGCATGCCCTACACTCCCTGCATCCCCCACACCCCTGCATAAATGCTTTCACCCCCCGCATAAATGCTTCACTCCCTGCACATTTCTTTACCACAGGCTTAGCACTGGGGGCTTTCCTTGGGGCCCATGGTAGCTTTTTTAGCATTTGCAAAAAACTAAAACAGTGGAAAAAATGACAATATACTGGTATGAATGCGTGGGTGGGGGGGGGTGGTCGCTCCCCCTTTTAAACAATAGCACTGGGCGCTCCTGGAGGGCGCTCAGCTGGCCCCGGGCCCCCTCCGGTACGAATGTCGTTAGACAAGCAAACATCGTAAGTCGCATTCAAATTTTTTTACGTTATAAATATCGGTTATCGAAAATAACGTAAGATGATAACATCGTAAGTCGAGGTACCACTGTATTATTCATTTCAGCATCTTTATTACAGTTCTAGGGTATTTATCAGTTTTGATATCAATTTGGAATAAATGAAATAGATAGATAACCTTTATTACTAATATTAGTGTAATTAAAAATTTTATTAGCGCTAAGGCTAACATCCACCCTATGACACCACTAGACACTGACTTACTGCTAGCCTCTCCTCCTAATAGCCTCCCCCCAACATGTTAGATGGTGAATTTAATGTATTTTTCTGTAGCTTAACTCGTATGTGTATTTATTTTTATTGTTTTCTGTAATATACAGTCATCCCGGTTACGATGCTGTCAGTTTAAACATATTTTGGGGGTAAGATATTTATAACGTACAAAAATGATTGGGGTTACGATGTTTGCTTCGGTAACATTCACGGACGTGTCCGCGTGGCGCCAAGCTGAGCCACTCCAGGGAGCGTCAGACTTTGGAAACCATTTCCAATGCGCATTGTGTAAACCTTATAGGTAAGGTTGGAGGGAGACAAGGGACTTTGAACTCTGCCTGAGAAGGCCAGAGTATCCAGAGAGGAGAAGGTTTTGGGGCTGAGCCAAAGAACCTGACCCTTTGACCCTGAGCCTGAGCGGTGAAGAAATTGTGGAATTGGGCAAGTCAGGGTTAGAGGTGATGGTGAGATGTCAATGACACAGTGGTGTGTCATTTCAGGATTGTTAAAGAATCCCAACACAGAGCTCCTGGACAGATTTATTTTAGGAAAGAGGTCCAGTGACTTCAAGCTGGTCTAGTGGATTCAAAGAAAAGGAAGAAAACCCAGAAAGAATTTGGTACTCAGTGTTAAGGGAAGGATTCCCCCTTCCAAACACTAGCATACTACTCCACCTTCCCTCCCCCCATCCTCCAAATCAACAACTCTTCAATAAATGAAATAATGTTATTGTACAATATTTAATGTAATTTTATTTTCATTAAATTGTGTTTTATTTAATGTAAAAAAGTTCAAAAAAATATTTTTTTTAACTATTTTTTAAAGTCTTGGAATTAAATTTATTTCCATTATTTCATGGGGAAAATTGATTGGGGTAACGATTTTTGGTTTAAGATTGCCCTTCTGAGGATTAAATCAAAAGTCGAGGTACCATTAGAGTTAGCAAATTAAAAAAAGTTAGAAGTTGGTTTTTTTTTTTTCAATGTTAATTTTAATTCAACTTTTCATCATTAAAAGGGGCGGAACTGCAGGGGGAGAAAAAGCTTTCGAACTTGATTCCCCATGACACTCACAACAAAAAAAAAATACGTATTTTTAAAATTTATACAACAGGCCCCCCCAAGTAGCCATGTAAAAAAAAACTTTATATAGTACATTATTTTACGTTTTTTATAGTGTTTTATTATTGTTCATGGTTCAATATTAAGAAGAGATTTTTTAATTTTTCCCCTACAATTATTGGGGACCAAAATTGATTTTTCAACTTTCACGAGGCTTGATCCCCTAACCCCCCGGAATGTTGAGGAATTAAATTGCCAAGGGATTGAGCAGCATTCTAAACAATTTTTCGCAAAACCGGGGGACCACTGTATTCCTTTCCCTTTTAGTGTTGCAACTGCTAAAAAGCTACCATGCCCCAAAAGGGAAAGCCCCAGTGCCAGCCCTGTAAAGAAAGTGAGAAACAAAAGAAGTTAAAAAAGAGATCATAAAAAAATATAAAGTGGTGTACGGTGGCGGAGTTTGGATTAGGAGGGGGATTAACCACCTTTCCCTCTTGTTGGAAAAAAAATCAAGGGCTGATGGAAAAGGGGGGAATATGCTATCGAAAAAGAGATACAAATAATCAAGAAGGGGAAGTTGTTTTTTGTGGATCAGACAAAAAGAGTTAGCAGGAGAAGGTTACACATAATAATTTGCAAAAGGGGGAAAGGGAGGAGACAATCCATAAAGAAAACCGGTTTTTGATAAACAAGGCCCAAAGGTGGTTAAAATTTCAAGAAGCAAGGGTACAAAAGTTTAAGGCATAGATAAAGTTTTGAAAACGAAAAATTTTTTTAGAATTAAAATGAGTCTGAGAACAAAACCCCCAACGTTCAATTGTGATGAAACAGGTTTTTTTAAGAAAAAGCCAAAGAGGACCCATTACTCAGGGGGAAAAGGCACTGGGGGAAAAAACCTTTGAAAGACAGGTAAACCCCCATGTTGTGTGGAATTTGTGGGATTTAAAAGGGAACCCTTCCTTATCACCTAAAACCCCGGGCAAGAAGACAGGAATAAACAAAACCCCCACATATAAAAGAGGGGACACACAGCGCCACTTGGGACCATTTAAAAAGCACCAACAAAGAGACAAGGGGTTTTTAAAGGGGGCAAAAGGGGAGGGTCCCAGGGGGGGATAAGAAGAAGTAAAGTGGATAGTAGAATAGAGGGAAAGTCAATTTGGGGAGCATCAATGAGGAGGGGCCCCGGGGGGTGGGGGTTACCCACCCTTCCCCCCTTTCCAGTAAATTTTGGCTTTTTTTTTTGAAGTGTTAAGGGAAATTTTGTGGGGTTTTTTGGGAAAAATAAAGGGGTAAGGGAAAATTTTTCCTTATTTTTCAATGAATTTTTCTGGGGAAGAAATACCCCCTGAAAATAAATTGCCTTTTGTCCTCCTGGTAAGGGAAAATTTGGTCATCCCAGGGAAGAAAAAGGGGAAGGTTTTTAAGTTCATCAAAGTGAGTTCTGCCCCCAAACACCCCTTCCTCCGCCCAGGGCCCAGCAGGTCATTTCAAACTTAAAAAACTCTACACCAGAGAAAAGTTTCAAAGGTGTTGACATAACTCAGACACTACTTTGACCCAAGAGAGTTCTGAAAAATACTAATATCGCAATAAGCCATAGGTAAGGTTTGGGGGGAAGTGACCCCAGGGCAATGAACTCTGCTTGAGACCATTGGGCCCGATTGTGTCCAAGAGAGGATTTTAAGGGTTTGGGGGTGACTGAAACCCATGCCAGTTGTGGAAAAAAATTTTGGAATTGGGGAAACCATGGGGATGGGGGTTAGTGGTGAGGATGTGGGAAAAGTTTTTGGTGGACCACGAAGAAAACTAGCCTCGGAGCTGCAAGACCTTCAACTGCAAGAACAACAGACCAAAGCTCAGGAAATTGCTTCAAGGGGGAGGAAGGGGGAAGGAAGAAATTGCCCTTTAGAGATTAAGGGATTTTACAATGAGACTTGGGTGGAAAAAAATTTGGGGGAGGAGCATCACCCCGACAAAGCTGTTGAGGCCGTATGTGACATGTTCAATGACACTGTCTTATCACATTTTTGTCACATTTCTGACAGTTATTTTAAGAAAGGGAACCAAATTCAACCTTCCTAGTGCCATTAAAAAAAAAAGAAGGGGAAATAACCCCGAAAAAGGGCTTTGGGACCTGAAGTGTTCAGGATTTCCTTTTTAAACACTAGAACACCACCACCCCCTTCCCCTCCTTCCTTTTTCCCAACTAACAATTTCAATAAAGGTAAGTGTCAATTTATTACATTTTAAATGTACAGTATATATCTCATTGTTTTTTGTAGATAAATGTACATTTAATGTAAAAAATTTTTTAAAATTTTGGGTGTCTGAACGGATAAATTTTTTTTACATTATTTCTTTTGGGGAAAAAAGGTTTTAAAAAGTCCCTTTTGAAAAAACGGCCTTTTCAGGAACGGGTTAATCATGATTTTTAAGGGGCCACTGTATACTTGGGGAGAGGATGAACGATATATACGTTGAACCAAGGGTTA
>WNWK01029082.1:0-24754 GCA_009830355.1 Cherax destructor | reverse complement strand
TAAAGACGGAGTCTCACAAAAGCTAGCAGTGTCCCGCAGGATACGGCTAGGGAAAAATAAGGTCTTAGCCTAAAGGTGGTAGTAACACTACTAGAGGTTTTACATATACCACAGCACCATAATTACTCTTCACTGTACAGTTATACAACAAGGTGACATACAACATGGCAATCTACAAATCTCATGGCTCCACTGAACCTTCCCAGAATAAACATGCAATTCTGCCCTTACCATACACCATACAAAACCCATGAATGGAACAATACTAGAACAGAGTTCTCAGGGAGGGATTGTGGGAAAACAACATCTCTCTAAGCTCCTCCCCCTCAAAACATACACATCACTTTGCAAATCCTCTCAGCATCTTATGTTATTACAATGAGACATGCAACTTACAATTAATTAGTTAATAATATGTGTGCATTATTTATATAACCTATTATATTGAGAGATCAGGTAATTCAGCTCTTAAGTTTATAAGGCTGGCCAAGCCTTTTAAACTCCCCTAAGCAGTACTCCTGATTAATTCAATATAATTAGGCATTCATATGTTATTTAATTACAACAATACATGCTGGGTTCCATAGCCCCCATAACAAATCCATAATACCCCATAACACTAGAATAGGGTATTTACTTAAAAGGTGTTAGGGTAAAAGGAGGACATTATTAGGCTAAAGATACTTACTCAGGTTTAGCTGCTGCATCTGAAAACTTATTGGTTCTTTCACATTCCTCTTAAAGGTTATTTAAACCAACATTATAAAAATAGAGCTATATTAAGAAGTATATACATATAATATTCAGGTCTCCACTCCTAAACATATAATCAGCCTTTCCCAAAGCACATGGCTCAGCTGCCACCTTCAACTCTCTTTTTCTCAACATTTCTTAACCCTCAAGTGTCTTGATACACTGAAGATCACTGAATGTCATAGTAACATCAATCTACAACCCTCCCCATTACCTTTTGGGCACTCATTCAGCCCTGAAGCCAAGATAAGATCAGCACCAACAACACCAGCTCACTCCAGCAGCCATTGTTACAGGAGAGAGGATTGTGGGAAAACAACAGTCTCTCTAAGCTCCTCCCCCTCAAACAAGAACACATCACTTTGCACATCTCTCAACATATCTTATGTTATTACAATGAGACATGCAACTTATAATTAGTACGTAATAAAATGTGTGCATTATTTATATAACCTATTATATTGAGAAAATCAGTTTAATCCAGCTCTTAAGTTTTAAAAGATGGCCAAGCCTTTTAAACTCCCCCAAGCAGTACTTCTGATTAATTCAATATAATTAGGCATTCATGTTATTTAATTACAACAATACATGCTGGGTTCCATAGCCCCCATAACAAGTCCATAATACCCCATAACAGTGTGCTTTGGAAGGCTAACACCAAGGCATGGGTCACTAAGGACTTTTTCGTGGAATGGTTCACTGGAGTGTTTGGCCCTAGTGTGAAGAAATACCTCCTGGAAAAGAAATTGCCACTCAAGTGCCTCCTGGTACTGGACAATGCTCCTGTTTATCCTCACAACTTGGAAGACTATTTGTCTGATGAGTTCAGTTTCATCGCAGTGAAGTTCTTGCCTCCTAACACCACTCCTCTCATCCAGCCCATGGACCAGCAGGTCATTTCCAACTTCAAAAAACTCTACACAAAAGCATTGTTTGAAAAGTGCTTTCAAGTGACCTTGGACACTAATTTGACCCTAAGAGAGTTCTGGAAAGATCACTTCAATATCGTCCATTGCATAGGCCTTATAAGTAAGGCTTGGGAGGGAGTGACTTCCAGGACTTTGAACTCTGCTTGGAGACCACTGTGGCCGGATTGTGTTGAAAAGAGGGATTTTGAAGGATTAGAGGCTGGCCCTGACCCTGACGACCCTGTGCCTGTTGTGGACTCTATTGTGGAATTGGGCAAGTCCCTGGGGTTGGAGGTGAGTGGTGAGGATGTGGAAGAGTTGGTGGAGGAGCACAGTGTAGACCTAACTACTGAAGAGCTGAAAGAGCTCCATCAGGAACAGCAATAGACGATATTTAAGGAAATTGATTCAGAGGAGGAGGATGAACAGGGTGAGGTAGTAAATTCTTCAGAGATTAAGGAAATTTGTTCCAAATGGGCTGATGTGCAGACATTTGTTGAAAAACACCACCCTAAGCAAGCCACATCTGCAACATGTTCAGTGACAGAATCTTGCCCCACTTCAGGAAAATGTTGAAGAGTCACCAGAAACAGAGGACTCTGGACAGTTATTTTTCTAGGAAGGGGTCTAGTGACTCTCAAGCTGGTCCTAGTGGCATTAAAAGAAAAAGAAGGTCAGTAACCCCAGATAAGGACTTGTTACCTGAAGCCTTTATGGAGGAGGATTCCCCTTCCAAACACTAACACCCTTCCCCTGTCCTCCTCCCTATCTTTCAGATGCCAGCAACTCTCTTCAATAAAGGTAAGTAAATGTTATTTATTAATCTGTTATTTATTATTTATTATGTAGTAGTATATATAATTATACGTATGTGTTAATAATTTTGTTTTGTGTATGTAGAACTATAATTAAAATGTATTTTTTGTGAATATTTTTGGGTGGAACGCATTAATTGTATTTACATTATTTCTTATGAGAAATAAGGTTTCGAGTTTCAAAGTTTTCGAGTTGAGGTCTAGCTCCTGGAACGGATTAAGACCAATAGTCGTGGGACCACTGTATATGCACAGTGGTACTTTACACTCCTCACACATAAAACAAGTGTCTCTGTGTTTTTGTGGGCGTTTTGTGGTATGTGCACAGACATAACACCTCTTCTGAGCACTTTCCTTGAAAGTACAGTGGTACCTCGACTATCGGTCTTAATCCGTTCCAGGAGCTAGACCTTAACATGAAAATGTAAATACAATTAATTCGTTCCACCCAAAAATATTCACAAAAAATTCATTTTTTTAAAGAATAAATACTATAGTTTTACATACACAAACTAACATTATTAACACAAAATAATAATAAATACATAAATAATAAATAACATAATAATAAATAACATAATAATAAATAACATAATAATAAATAACATAATAATAAATAACATTTACTTACGTTTATTGAAGAGAGTTGCTGGCATCTGGAAGATAGGGAGGAGGACAGGGGAAGGTGTTAGTGTTTGGAAGGGGAATCCCCACTCCCTGCATGCCTGCTACACTCCCTGCATGCCTGCTACACTCCCTGCATGCCTGCTACACTCCCTGCGTGAGTGCTACACTCCCTGCGTGAGTGCTACACTCCCTGCGTGAGTGCTACACTCCCTGCGTGAGTGCTGCACTCCCTGCGTGAGTGCTGCACTCCCTGCGTGAGTGCTCCACTCCCTGCGTGAGTGCTCCACTCCCTGCGTGAGTGCTACACTCCCTGCATGAGTGCTACACTCCTTGCGTGAGTGCTACACCCCCTGCGTGTGTGCTACACTCCCTGCGTGAGTGCTACACTCCCTGCGTGAGTGCTACACTCCCTGCGTGAGTGCTACACTCCCTGCGTGAGTGCTACACTCCCTGCGTGAGTGCTACACTCCCTGCGTGAGTGCTACACTCCCTGCGTGAGTGCTACACTCCCTGCATGTGTGCTACACTCCCTGCATGAATGCTACACTTCCTGCATGAATGCTACCACTGGGGTGCCACTAGGAAGCTTCTTTGGACCCATGGTGACTTATTTCACAGTGACAATCACTAACCCACGAATAAACACAACAAATGTACAGTGGACCCCGAGTTTCGTAAAAACTTCACTCCTGAAGTCTGCTCAAGTGCCATTACCGAACGAATTTACTCCCTTAAGGAAAAATTTCACGTAGGTTAGTCTATTTCAGACCCCCAAAAATACACTTCCACAAGAACTTACAAAATTATACTTACATAATTGCACGATTTCCGGGGTATTCGTTAACCGAGGGTCCACTGTATTGTGAATGTTTGAAAGAGTGCGCTGGGTATTGTTCACTCAAGTGTAAACAACGCTAGACTGGCATCCTGTGTGGCGAGGCATGCAAGCGCAGGCAGGCGGACAGGTCTGGTACGGACTGCTACACGAGAAAAATATTGACCGAAAAAAGCAACCTTTACATGAAACAACTGTTATTCGGACAGACCGAAACTCGGGGGTCCACTGTACAGTGGTACCTCTACTTACGAGCAGCTCCCATCTCGAACAGTTATGTAAGTGTATTTTTGTAGGTGCTTTTGTAAGTGTATTTTTGGGGGTCTGAAATGGATTAATCTAATTTTCATTATTTCTTATGGGAAAAAATTCCTTGGGTATCGGCACTTGATTAGCCGTTTGGAACAAATTAAGCTCGTAACTCGAGGTACCACTGTAGTAGCAGGCAGTTGTATGGGGTAGTGATCACCAAACCTCAGACAAGAGGGCATGTGTTGATAATTTCGTGGGCGCTGGTCTATTGAAGGTGTTGTTCTTTGGTACTTGAATATTATTTGTCTGACGACTGACAAACAAAATTCACCATATTTGGGTTTGTTGTTGGTCTTCAACTTATACATATTATAAGCATTCAACATGGAAATGTCAAGAAGATGGAAAAAGAGTTTTATATACCACTTATAACTCTTGCAAACACAATCAGCAAACCCATTCTGCATGTCACATTTGTCCACTAAGTGCATATTGAGGTTGTAGTCCATCACAGCTGCAGGTTTTATAATAGGTTCATTGGTCTCTTTATTCTGCTTGCCAGTGTCTACCATTTTGTGTCGGTGAACTGATGTCAACAATGTGACATCACGTTTGTCTTGCCACCGAAATGCCATGATGTCATTGGCAGCAAACACCTGCACATCACCTCTACGAGTGCCTGCGTTGAACCTAGGCATATGTTTACGATTTCCACGCACTGTGCCACATACATCTGTCATATACACTTGCAAGAAATCACTGAGTAAGGGGCTTGTGTACCAGTTATCAGTACATAATATATGCCCCTTACCAAGATATGGTTCCATCATTGTTCTAACCACATCACCAGAGATACCCAATAACTTCCTGGTATCTTGCAATGTATTACTGCCAGTGTACACAATTATATCCAATACAAGACCACTTTTGCAATCACACAGTACAAATAACTTTATACCAAAGCGTTTCCTCTTGCTTGGTATATACTGCTTGAATGACAGTCTGCCTTTGAACAAAATCAAAGACTCATCAATAACAAGTTTCCTGAAGGGATAAAAATACATACAGCACTTTTGTTTCATGTACATGAACACATTCCTGATCTTATATAACCTGTCACTTCTGTCAGGCCTTGTTTTGTCAGAGAAGTGTAGCATACAGGGAAGTGTTCTTGGCCCACTTCTCTTTCTCATTTACATAAACGACCTACCAAATGCATCTCAACTACTCAAACCCATACTATTTGCAGATGACACTACATACGTCTTCTCTCACCCATGCCCAGTCACACTAGCCAGCACTGTAAATGCTGAATTACAGAAAATATATACCTGGATGATGACTAACAAGCTTACCCTCAATGTTGACAAAACCTATTTCATTCAGTTTGGGAACAGAGCTACAAATGTTCCACTTAACATAATGATAAACGGATCACTTGTCACAAAACTCACAGAAGGAAAATTCTTAGGAATCCACCTTGACAGTGGCCTCAAATTTCAGACACATATACAACAAATTTCCAAGAAAGTCTCCAAGACCGTAGGAATACTATCCAAGATAACGTACTATGTTCCACAACCAGCTCTCCTTTCCCTTTATCACTCACTCATTTACCCCTATCTCACCTATGGAATCTGTGCATGGGGCTCAACAACAATAAATCACCTCAAACCATTAATAACACAACAAAAGGCTGCAGTCCGAATGATAACAAATTCCCATTCTAGACAACATACTCCACCTATATTCAAAAGTCTGAACTTACTCACCATACAAGACATCCATACTTTTTACAGTGCCTATTATATACATAAAACACTAAACTCAAATATTAATCCACAACTCAAAATTCTCCTAACCAACCTTAACAGGACACATGAACATAACACAAGGCACAGATCACTCTTCAATGTTCCCCACGTCTACCTCACACTATGCAAAAACGCAATGCACATCAAAGGCCCAAAAATTTGGAATTTATTACCTATGATCACCAAAGAAACTCGGTCTGTACATCAATTCAAAACTGCTAAAAAAACACCTACTCGCCCAAAACTAAATACCCACTACTTTACATTACCTAAAGTTATTAAATAACTTTACACTGCCTCAAAATAACATTATTCACTGTGTTACTCCCCTAGCCTCAAAACCCCCTACAAAATTGCTCAAAGAAAAATAATTTAATAATAATAATGATAATAATATAATAATAATATAATAATAATATTTTTATTTCGATGCATGTTACAAGTGTACATTGTTATTGGTCGTTACAATTATAAAACTGTAATGCAAGGAGGCCACTGGCATGCCACTTGGCGCTATTGCACTAGTCATGGACATTAGGGAGCAGCTTATTCTAAAGTACTTATTCACTAAGTACTTAATGCTAGAGAAATTGATTGAGTTTATTCTAGTTATGTATTATTTCAAATTACATAATCTAGTACAAATGTTGAGACTTATACCTCATAATGTATATGCCATGTTATATCGTATAATGTATAAACCTGTTATAATTAATACCACCTAATATAAAGAAATCCATCCTCATGTACCCTTGTGCTCCTTGTAACTCATCTAATGACCATATAAACTGTTATTGCAACACAAATTATTGATTTAATTTGTTTAATCTGATATAATAATTTTTATATGTAGACATATAAAACTGTAAATGATCCAAAATTATAAAACTATTATGTTTCGAAAATGTCATGTTCAAACTATGTTCAAATTTCATAGCTTAAATACTCAACTATACTTATATTGTAAACTGTTTACTATAATTCTTACCATTTAGCCTCAAAACCCCTTACACAATTGCTCAAAGAAAAATAATTTATCAGACATAATCTACTACAAATGTTGACTTATACCTCATAATGTACAGTGGACCCCCGAGTTTCGTAAAAACTTCACTCCTGAAGTCTGCTCAAGTGCCATTACCGAACGAATTTACTCCCTTAAGGAAAAATTTCACGTAGGTTAGTCTATTTCAGACCCACAAAAATACTTTTCCACAAGCACTTACAATATTATACTTACATAAATGTACGATTTCCGGGGTTTACGAAACTCGGGGGTCCACTGTATATGCCATGTTATATCTTATAATGTATAAACCTGTTATAATTAATACAACCTAATATAAAGAAATCCATCCTCGTGTACCCTTGTGCTCCTTGTAACTCCTCTAATGACCATATAATTTGTTATTGCAACACAAATTAATGATTTAATTTGTTTAATCTGATTTAATAATTTTATTATGAAGACATATAAAACTGTAAATGATACAAAATTATAAAACTATTATGTTTCAAAAATGTCATGTTCAAACTATGTTCAAATTTCATAGCTTAAATACTCAACTATACTTATACATATTGTAAACTATGTACTATAATTCTTACCATTTAGTTTAAAGTTAATTTTAAGTCTGCCCACAATGCTCTGCATATTAGGGGCTTTTGGCATGTACACCTCATATAATCTCATAACCCACTGTAATTCTTTGTATCATGTCCAAATAAACTATTATTATTATTATACGTAACAGTAGCACAAATCGATTCACTGGTATAATGTCACTGAAAGCTGGGGTTGAAATCAGGCGGTCTGTCGACCAGTATGTGTTGACAGTGTGCTTATACACATGTGGCATAAGCATTATTGTGGCAAAGAACAAATACATCTCTGCCACAATTGTGTCCTTCCACTGGTGTAGGCATGACTTTGGTGAAAGAATTGTGTTTGCCATGGTGTACTCGTAGTATGTGTTGCTTTCCCTGACAATAATGTCCATCAGGGATTCATCGAAGAATAACTGAAAGCATTCCAGTTCAGTGGCATTGTTCCTAAGTGTACAATTTTGCAGTATTCCACTTTGTATTTCATCAAAGTCATGGGGATTGGGAACAAAATCGTCACCTTGCTGCCAATCTTAGATGCGGTCTGCTGGTGGGTACTGGATATTGACAGGTGGTTGTGGTTGTGCATGTTGTGATTGTGGATGTTGTGGGAGTGTAGGGGTGGTTGAGGGTGGTTGTGGCTGTGCTGAGTTAGCAGCATGGGTTGTAGTGTGGCCTGCGGCTGGTGCCACATGACTTATGTCACCGCCAACACCACTACCACTTGTAACAATATCGTCATCTTCACTATCAGTTCGTGGTGTAGGGCCACGGGTTGTACTCATAGATGTACTCCTTTTCCTTGGAATAGCATATGGCACACTACCAGAATGCATGTTGTGTCGTACATACTGCCGCTTCACTGGAGAATATTCACCCTTACTGTCGCAACTAGAACTGCTTTCAATAGCTTGGAAATCACTATCATCATCATCATCATCACTTTCACTGCTCACATCTGAGTTCTGTACACGGTGAAATAGTTTCCTCTTTTGTCCTGGTACGGGTGAACGTGAATGAGACAGCCCAGCACCAGACGTGGAAGGTTGTGGGTCATCTGGATTTTCATAACTAATTACGTTATCCTGGCCACTGCTTTTGGTCACACCCTCTTCAGAACCTTGAAATTCACTTTCACTGGCAGTTCCATCGCTGTTAGAACTATCACTAGGGAACAAAAGACCTCCAATCCACCAAGGAGTGAGGTACTTCTTACCTCGAGGCATGGTGAACAAGGACTACTGGAATGGAGCTCCCACAATGCACCACTGAGTCCCCGATTTTTTTCCTAGTATGCACACCCACCACGCAGACCCATTCTCTCACATGTAGGCCTGCCAGCTTTCTGCTGCTTGATTTGAGGTCACTACAATTTATGCGTATTAATACGTCAAACACATTGGCTCGTAAGACGTATAAATATGACCGAAACAGTCAAAGGGTTAAACAATGTCTGGTATAATCAAAGGTTTAGGCATTTTGAATTTTTTCTATAGTTATTTATACAGTAATTAAGACAAGCATTATTCAGTAGTTTTCTAAGAGTAATAACAGCAGATTCTTAATCAATATGTACACAAGTAACTACAGTGGTACCTCGACTTACGATATTAATCCGTCAGAGAGGGCATATTTTAAGGCGAAACAATCGTTACACGAATCAATTTTCCCCATAAGAAATAATGGAAATAAATTTAATCCGTCCAAGACTTCCAAAAGTAGTTAAATAAAATATTTTTTAGAACTTTTTGACATTAAATAATACAGAATTTAATGAATAATACCTAAATACACATGTAAATATTGTACAATAACATGTCACTTACATTTATTGAAGAGTTGTTGATGTGTGGAGGACGGGAGGAGGGGAGAAGGTGGAGTAGTATGCTAGTGTTTGGAAGGGGAATCCTTCCATTAACACTGCAGGTACCAAATTCTTTCTGGGGTTACTGGCCTTTTCTTTGAATGCTACACTCCCTGCATGAATGCTACACTCCCTGCATGAATGCTACACTCCCTGCATAGCTCCCTGCATGAATGCTACACTCCCTGCATGAATGCTACACTCCCTGCATGCCTACTACACTCCCTGCATCCTTGCTACACTCCCTGCATCCTTGCTACACTCCCTGCATCCTTGCTACACTCCCTGCATCCTTGCTACACTCCCTGCATCCTTGCTACACTCCCTGCATCCCTACTACACTCCCTGCATCCTTGCTACACTCCCTGCATCCCTGCTACACTCCCTGCATCCCTGCTACACTCCCTGCATCTTTGCTACACTCCCTGCATTACGCATGCACACTCCCTGCATGCCTGCTACACTCCCTGCATGCCTGCTACACTCCCTGCATGCCTGCTACACTCCCTGCATCCCTGCTACACTCCCTGCATCCCTGCTACACTCCCTGCATCTTTGCTACACTCCCTGCATGCCTGCTTCACTCCCTGCATGCCTGCTACACTCCCTGCATTCCTGCTACACTCCCTGCATCCTTGCTACACTCCCTGCATCCCTGCTACACTCCCTGCATCCCTGTTACACTCCCTGCATCTTTGCTACACTCCCTGCATGCCTGCTACACTCCCTGCATGCCTGCTACACTCCCTGCATGCCTGCTACACTCCCTGCATGCCTGCTACACTCCCTGCATCCCTGCTACACTCTCTGCATCTTTGCTATACTCCCTGCATGCCTGCTACACTCCCTGCATGCCTGCTACACTCCCTGCATGCCTGCTACACTCCCTGCATGAATGCTACACTCCCTGCATGAATGCTTCACTCCCTGCACATTCTTTACCACAGGCTTGGCACTAGGAGCTTTCTTGGGGCCCATGGTGGCTTATTTAGCAGTTGCAAGCACTAAAAACAGTGGAATAATGACAATATACTGGTATGAATGCGTGGGTGTGGGTGGGTGGTCGCTCTCACTTGTAAACAATACTACACTGACGCTCCCTGGAGTGCGCGCTCAGCTGGGCGCCAAGCAGACACGTCCGGTACGAATGTCGTTACACGAAGCAAACATCGTAAATCACAATCAAATTTTTTACGTTATAAATATCGGTTATCGAAAATAACGTAAGATGATAGCATCGTAACACGGGGTACCACTGTATATGTTATTTAACTGCTTATTTTGTGGAGTCCATAAAGAAAGTAGATTTCACTCATAATATTATGGCAATGAATAACAGCACAGTAGGTAACTTTATTACTGTAATGGATTTTGGGGGGAGAGGAGATGTTTAGATAATAGATTCATATAAACAAGGTTTTCTGTACTTTTCATCCAAGAACATCATGTGACTATTATTGTACATTATGTAATACAAAATTTGTGAATATACAAACACAAACTTTAATGTATTATATACATTTTTATGAAAATCATTTGTACCTGAGTTCTGCACAATTGAGCTTTCTTGCTTAGGACTGAACTTAGTTTAGTTATCTGGAAGAACATACTTTGCCATGATTTTAGCCCTAAGTTTTACACTTATTAAAGTTATTATGCCTTTGCCTATGAAAAGGTAAGAATTGAGAGTAGTGCTTTTATAACTGAGTTCATCCTCTTGCAGCACAAAGGGAGAGCACATCACTTTGGCTCAGCTAGTTACCTTCATGAATGAGAAACAGCGAGATCCGAGCCTCAACGAAATTTTATATCCGCTTTACGATGAAAAACGATGTATGGAGATCCTCACAGCTCACGAGCCCCTCAAGGAAAATGTCGAAAACAGTAGGTGAAATTATTGAAATCATTGAGCTTAACTCGAAGAACTTTCAAAATTCTTTCAGCTGTTTTAGCTGTTAATATACACCTGCATCACAAAATGGTAAGGAGTATACTACTTTAAAGGAGGGATCTTGCATCTTGGTTGACAACTTATTTTTGTATTTACTATTGTTATTTTAAATCTGAAATATGATTTGGTTAAGGTTAATATCATACCTGTATTTTAATCGCTAAATAATATACATGTTTTTTGAATACTTTGCTCTATGAATCTTTCTAAAATCAGCAGTCTGTTATTGGTATATAACAAGGTTGAAATTTTCCATACTAATGCCCTCACATAGTCTCTTCTAATCTCTTAGCCAAAGTGTTACTTTAGAGACTTCTCCAATTCTTCCCAGCAATTAGCAGGGTATATACACCAAGAGGTGTGTATCTCAGTGTGTATATGCTAAGAGTTTCTTTTAATCACTGTTTTAAGGGCTAAAGTTATCTTGATTGGTGCTGTAAAGGTGACCTGTAGCTTTCAAAACCCTTGTGAAGTCAATAAACATACAAACTTTATTTTTATTAAGTGGAGTAGAGTATATTATACAATTAGGGTGATTGACATATATAAACTACTTTATAGAAAGCCCTTTATAATGCCAGGCTTTTCAGGAAGTCGTAAACTAAATTATGATTACCAGTTCGTATATATGAATAAGAATACATAGTTTTATATGTTGGAGGTATTTAGTAATTCAATAAAAACAAATTTAATTAGTGATATATTCAGGATGAAGCTAGGTACATGTTATGAAGGAATGATAGACAAGAACAGGGACAATATAGGATGAAAGAATTATTCAGCATAATAAAATGTTGTTAGGATCACACTAAGGAAAGAAGGTGCTTTAACAGTATCTTTGAAACAGTTGGCAGATAGAGAGAAAGAGTGGAATTTTCAGGTAGATGGTTCCAGATTTTAGGTCCTTTTATGCACATAGAGTTTTTACAAAGATTGAGGCAGATGCGACAAATATCAAGAGAGATTTTTGTCTAGTATTATGCCTGTGAGTTCTGTTGCAAGTAACAAGAAAGAGTTCCAGGACAGGATTGATATTAGAATTAATTGTCCTGAATATGTAGTTAGCCAGACTCAAGTCCTGGAGGTGGGTAGTACAATGCCTGCACTTTAAGGAGGGGTTTGGGATATTGGCTGTTTGGAATGACATCTACACTGTTGTATCTGGGCGTCTCTGCAAAGACTGATTATGTGTGAGTGATGGTGAAAGTGTTTCATTTTTGGGTCACCCTGCCTTGGTGGGAGATGGCCAGTGTGTTAAAAAAAAATGTATGCACAGTAGTATGAGTGAGTTTTATGTATATTAAGTAGGTTTAAGCTTTTGAAGAATGGGAAAGTGTGTTGTCTGGCAGTAGACTGGAGGATTGTTCATACAGCACAGCAAGTGTAATAGTGTTGGTTGTATTACATAGCTATGTGCTAGATGTGTTTCTTGAATTTAACTTTGCTGTCCGTATGAATACCCAAAAATTTCTCTTCTTTCTAATGTATATTATTTATTTTAATATTGAATATTTTAATTTTATTCTTAAAAATTGTCAAATATTGTGTTACTGTACTTTATTTGTCACTATCCAGATGATATTTTTTTCCCAGTTCATCATTGACTATGTTGTGGTGTTCAGTTGAGTTTGGACTGAAGATGAGGAAGGTAGTTCCCATCTGCAGATAAAACTGTTCTAAGTTGACATGTGTTTGGTAGATCATTAAAGTAAAGGAGAAATAAGAGTAATCATAAGACACTGCCTTGCAGTATCCTCTTGTTGACAGATTTGAGTAAATGAAGTTGTGTTCTTTAAAGTCATGTGTTTGAGTCTATTATTGAGGTGGGACTTCAGGAGAGTGCATGGCTTTATATTCCATAGTGTTTTAGTTTAAAGAGTAAGGTCTACCATATCAAGTTTTTTTTTTTTTTCAGATAAATAAAGAGGCTTGTTGGATATTCATTGTTTTCCAAGGATATGTAGATTGGCTCAAGCATTTTTTACTCAATTTGTACTTTTCTTTACTAGGGTTTTAACCCTTAACCCTTAAACTGTCCACACGTAGATATACGTTCACGTGCGTAGCTGACCGAACGTACATCTACGTTTTATTTTACATTCGTTCAACTTTAGTGCGATAGGCCTGAGTCGCCTAGACATGAGAGAATGGGTCTGCGCCCTCAGTGTGCGCAGTATTAAAAAAATCAGGGACCACTTAGTACCTTGTGGGAGCACCAGTTCGATTGAGTGCCAGCTAGAGCAAATAGTGTGGCAAACACCAGGGATTTAATGATGTTATGTCGCATTAACACTCCCCTTATAAGAGGAAAGTAAAAATAGGTTAGATAAATACATGAGTGGCTGTGGGTGGGTGTGAGTTGGACCTGATAAGCTTGTGCTACTATGTCTGATGCCATGCTCCTTCCTTCAGAGGATGTGACCTGACTAGGTGGGTCATTGGTCTAAGTTGTGGGGTGACATGGACCAGCCTTGCATGGGCCAGTAGGCCTGCTGCAGTGTTCCTTCTTTTTTATGTTCTTATGTATTCGGCAAGCTGGCTGGCTTGGGCCAGTAGGCCTGCTGCAGTGTTCCTTCTTTCTTATGTTCTTATGTATTCGGCAGGCTGGCTGGCTTTGGCTGTCTCTCTATCTGTCCATATCTTTGTCTGTCTATATCTTTGTCTGTCTATATCTTTATCTGTCTATATCTTTGTCTGTCTACATCTTTGTCTGTCTATATATCTATCTATATCTATATGTCCTATATCTCTGTCTCTCTCTCACATGTACACATAAGTACAGTTATTATACATAGTGTAAATTACCTAGGATAACCCAAAAATTCCAGGCATAATTGCTATACAATACTTGTAGATATAATACATAATAAGCATGGAAACCCCTGGCAAGTAATACGCATCGTCACTTCTGCATCGTGTATAATACCTGTTGGCTTACGAGACGCACTCTGAGACTGAGACAAGCAGACGGAAAGACATACACAGGCAGACAGATAAGCAGAGTTAGACAGACATAAGCAGAGCTAGACAAACAGACAGATAGATAGACAGACAGATACAGACAGACAGATACAGACAGAGAGAGACAGACAGAGAGATACAGACAGAGAGATACAGACAGAGAGATACAGACAGAGAGATACAGACAGACAGACACAGATAGACAGACAGACAGATAGACAGACACAGATAGACAGACAGATAGACAGACACAGATAGACAGACAGACAGATAGACAGACACAGATAGAGAGACAGACAGATAGACAGACACAGATAGAGAGACAGACAGATAGACACAGACAGACAGACAGACAGACAGATATTGAAAAAGGGAGGGTTCCCTCCAGCACTGCTGACATTTATCAAATGTCACTGGGCTGTCAAGAGTTATCTGACACTTGTCAACACACCATTCTTCAAGGAGTTTCATATACTCCAGGCACACAGAAAGACAGATAAGCAGACCTAGACAGATAGACAGACAGATAGATAGATAGACAGATAGATAGATAGACAGATAGATAGATAGACAGATATATAGATAGACAGATAGATAGATAGACAGACAGATAGATAGTCAGATATATAGACAGATAGACAGACAGATAGACAGACAGATAGACAGACAGATAGATAGATACAGAGTGAAAAAGCAAGGGTTCCCTGCACACATTCATTCATCAATGTCACTGCCTTATCAGTAGTTATCTGCCATTGTCATAACACCATTCTTCTAGGAGTTTCATATATACTCCAGGATGTCTAAAACATTGCTGGGACCTATAAATACTTTGTATATATTTATAGACAATAGTAAATGACCAAGGCAGGTGAAACTGTTCACCTGTTGGTGTGATTGTGACTATTTGAGTACTATTTCAGTACATAATATTAGTGTTAGAACAAAGATTGGCTATGAAATCACAAGAACTATTATAAATTGTAATTATCAGAACATAAAAATTATATAAATTAAAATAAAAACTAGAAAAAAAGTATATTGGCATTACTTCTGCAAGTGGCAGGACTTGATGTTGCCGTCAGGTGAGCATCCAGTACCAAATTGGCGGGCTTATATCTCGGTAAGTACTGGCCCAAATTTCTTTTTTTATAGCCTATCCTGTTTATAAAAATGTGCTCTTCATTTAAAAAAAAAATGATTTTTTTTTTTCAAAATATTCGGTCAGCTATGCGAGTGAACGTATATCTACGTGTGGACAGTTTAAGGGTTAAACTGTCCAAACGTAGATCTACGCTCACTCACGCAGTGCTCCGAATATTTTGAAAAAAAAAATTAATTAAAGAGGGCAATTTTCTGTGTGTTATAAGACCCAAAAAAAATTTAGGACCAGTACTTACCGAGATATAAGACCGCGAAGTTGGGGCTGGATGCTCACCTGACGGCAACATGGAGTCCTGCCGCTTGCAGAAGTGTTGCCGATATACCTTTTTTTCTCGTTTTTATTTTAATTTATATAATTTTTATATTCTGATAATTACAATTTATAATAGGTTTTGTTATTTCATAGCCAATCTTTGTTCAGACACTAACGAGCGCATCCACGTGCGAGTTTTTCCATATACGAGCAGTCGATCAGTCGATTTTTTGCTTCCATAGGCGAGCGAAATTTCCAGATGCGAGTGGGCCTCAAGGGAGGTTCCTTGACGCTGGTGAGGGGCTCTTGCTCTTGATCTAGGGAATTGTATCTCATTTGTTTGTTGGACTATCTTATTGAAACTTGGGCAATGTATGATGGAAAGATGTTTCTTAATGTACACCAAAATTGAAAGAAATCTGACTGAAAATCAATTCAAGACTCCTCTCAAAAATCACCTACTCACCCTATACTAAATACTCATACTGTAACAAACTTTCAAACCCAATGTTATTTTACTTAAGATAAGCTCAGTTTTATATTGTCATCCTCCTTAACACTTGTTGCAATTTCATATCATCATATTGTCATTTAAAATAGTATAGTATCATCATTTTGTTTATTTGAAATAAAATATATAACTAGAAGAAACTCAATAAATTTCTCTAGTACGTATTGTTATTTTACTAGTATAGCATCAACATATTGTAACTTGAAATAAAATATACAGCTAGAATAAACTCAACCAATTTCTCTAGTATTGTCTTTTTAATAGTATGTATAATCATATTGTAATTTGAAATACAGTAGACCGTCATTTAGCATGAGATTATGTCACACGTTACGGGTATTGCACGATTGAAGAATTGCGGCACATTATTATCTAACACGACGTAAGAATGATATTACACGGTTCACGGGAGTGGAAAATTTTTGAATGCACAGTAGCCCGCGGTGGGTTAAACCATTGAGTCAGTGGGGGTCCTACTGAGGGTGGCTATGAGCCTCATCAAGTGCTTAATGCTGACGAGAGAAGTGTTTTCTGGAAGAAAATGCCAACACAAACTTATATCAGTCAGCAAGAGAAAAGTGCACCAGGCTTCAAGACAGCAAAGGATCGCTTCACCTTGCTCCTTTTCGGTAATGCATCAGGTGATTTCAAGTGTAAGCCCAATCCTCGTGCTTAGAGGAAAAGGGAATTTGTTTTTCCTTCCCTCAAAATGTAAGTTTATTCAGATACACGGGGCCAGGAGCTGAGTATCAACCCCTGCAACCACAATTTGGTAAGTACAGTTACATTGATTATCATACATAGCTGCATATGTGTAGAGAACCTAGGATAACCCAAAAAAAAGTCAGACAGGAAATAAGTCACTCTGACTTTTTTGGGTTATCCTAGGTTCTCTACACATATGCTGCTATGTATGATAATCTTCGAACTGTATCTGTGTATACCTGAATAAACTTACTTACAGTTTGCGGGAAGGAAAAACAAATAACCATTCCCACAAGCAGCCTTGTTGTTGTTCAGCGGGGGACACCACCGGCCATCCCCTGCCACCCTGGACCCCAACATCCCAGCATTCGTACGTATTTCATACGCGTCAAAAAAAAGTCCTCTGAGAGAGTGAATTGTGTTTTGATCTTTAAATTAATATATCTTGTATCTGCCAAGCAATCAAAGTGTTGCTCAAAGTGGCAAGAAAAGGTATAAGCATTTAAGTCTTAGAATTAACGGAGAAAAAGATATTAGACAAGACATAACCCGTGGCTGTAATGAAGTGTTACTTTGTACACATAAAAAGAGGTAAACATAAGTTTGTGTGACTGACTGACTTGACTGACTGACTGACTGACTTACTGACTGACTTGACTGACTGAATGACTGAATGACTGAATGACTTGACTGACTGAATGACTTGACTGACTGACTTACTGAATGACTTACTAAATGAATGACTTGACTGACTTACTGACTGAATGACTTGACTGACTTACTGACTGAATGACTTGACTGACTTACTGACTGAATGACTTGACTGACTGAATGACTTGACTGACTGAATGACTTGACTGACTGAATGACTTGACTGACTGAATGACTTGACTGACTTATTGACTGAATGACTTGACTGACTGAATGACTGAATGACTTACTGACTTACTGACTGACTGACTTGACTGACTTACTGACTGAATGACTTGACTGATTTACTGACTGAATGACTTGACTGACTTACTGACTGAATGACTTGACTGACTTACTGACTGAATGACTTGACTGACTTACTGACTGAATGACTTGACTGACTTACTGACTGAATGACTTGACTGACTTATTGACTGAATGACTTGACTGACTTACTGAATGACTTAAAGTTAGACACTCAGTACAACCATCGACTTCAGTACCAGAACCTCTACCATCCACCTCAGCCCAGTAGGGCCACAGTATAACTCTCCACTCTCTTCACAATCATCCACAAACACCAGCACCCACAATTTAAGGTAAATACTATTATTTCTGTTACATTTGTAGTCTTAAGCAGTAAAAACAACATAATACATCATGATAATGAACTACAATTACATATTCACTTTTATTTTTGTAAGATCTGTTGGTCTAAAAAAAACTTGTTTGGCTTTTTGGGGACTCCCAGGAACGTAACCCTATTTTTCCTATAAGTTATGTTAATTATTTAACACAAAATTATCTAACACGACTTTTTCAGCATCGTAACTATCGTGCTAAATGACAGTCTACTGTAATATATAACTAGAATAAACTCAATCAATTTCTCTAGTATTAAGTACTTAGTGAATAAGTCTTTAGAATAAGCTGCCCCTAATGCCATGGCATGCCAGTGGCTCTCCTTGCAATACAGTTTTATAATTGTAACTACCAATAACTATGTATACTTGTAACTTGCAAAAAAATAAAAATATTATTATATTATATTATTATTATTGTTATTATTATTATTAAATAATGGAGTTCACTTCTCACCCTTAGCCGGCCCTTAGCGGTATATTTTCGTATGGTTTTTATGGTTGTATTCTCGTTTTTTTTGGCCTCAATTGATAAAATGGAAGATATATTACAGAAATAGATATGATTTTGATTGCTTTCACAACGAAAAGTACAGTCATACCTCGGTTAACGATATTAATCCGTCAGAGAGGGCATATCTGTAACCGAATCAATCGTTATCCGAATCAATTTTCCCCATAAGAAATAATGGAAATAAAATTAATCCGTTCCAGACTTCCAAAAGTAGTAAAATAAAATATTTTTTAGAGCTTTTTGACGTTAAATAATACACAATTTAATGAACATTAAAGAAATACATGTAAATCTAGTACAATAACATGTCACTTACATTTATTGAAGAGCTGTTGATGTGTGGAGGACGGGAGGAGGGGAAAGGATGGAGTATAGTATGCTAGTGTTTGGAAGGGAATCCTTCCATTAACACTGCAGGTGGCAAGTTCTTTTCTGGGGTTACTGGCCTTTTCTTTAATGCCACTAGGACCAGGTTGAGAGTCACTGGACCCCTTTCTAACCAAAAATCTGTCCAGGGAGCTCTGTGTCTGGCGATTCTTTAACACATCCCTGTAATGACACACCACTGTGTCATTGTACAGGTTGCCAGCATGGCCTGCAACAGCATGGTTAGGGTGATATTCATCCATAAAGCCTTGCACATCAGTCCATTTGGCACAGATCTCCCTAATCCTTGAAGAAGGCACCTTCTTCCATCTCTGTTCCACCTCCTTCTCCTCTGAACCATTGTCCTGACCTGTGGTCTCTTGTTGCAGTTGCTGTTAAGCTCTTGCAGATCTTCAGTGGTTAGCTCTTCCTTGTGCTCCTCCACCAACTGTTCCACATCCTCACCACTCACCTGCAACCCCATGGACTTGCCCAGTTCCACAATTTCTTCCACAACAGGCTCAGGCTCAGGGTTCTGAGGCTCAGCCCCAAAACCTTCAAAATCCCTCTCTAGGACACAGTCTGGCCACAATTTTCTCTAGGCAGATTTCAAAGTTCTGGTAGTAACTCCCTCCCAAGCCTTACCTATAAGGTGTACACAATGCAGGATATGGAAATGGTTTTTCCAAAAGTCTCTTAGGGTTATATTCATGTCTGGGTCACATCAAAGCACTTTTGAAACATTGCTTTGGTGTAAAGTTATTTAAAGTTGGAAATGACCTGCTGGTCCATGGGCTGGAGGAGAGGAGTGGTATTAGGGGGCAAGAACTTCACTTTGATGAATTTAAAGTCCTCCACAATTTTCTCTACCAAGTTTGGAGGATGACAAGGAGCATTGTCCATTATCAGGAGGCACTTAAGTGGCAAATTACTTTCCTCGAGATATTTCTTCACACTGGGGCCAAACACGCCATTGAACCACTCTAAGAAAATGTCCTTTGTGACCCATGCCTTTCTATTAGATTTCCACATCACACACAAGTTAGACTTGGTGATACTGCATCTGCCAAACACTAGGGGATTTTCAAAAAGATACACCAGTAAAGGCTTCACTTTGCAATCACCACTGGCATTAGCACAAAGCATCAGAGTTAGCCTGTCTTTCATAGGCTTATGTCCTGGCTGTGAGTTTTCCTCCTGAGTAATGAAGGTCCTGTTGGGCATTTTCTTCCAAAACAGGCCTGTTTCATCACAATTAAACACTTGTTCGGGGAGGAATTGTTCAGCCTCTATGTACCCCTGGAATTCAGGCACATATTTTTCAGCCGCACTTTTGTCACAACTGGCTGCCTCACCATGCCTCACAACACTGTATGCCACTTCGATTCTTAAATTTTGAAACCAGCCTCTGCTGGCTTTAAATTTGCTCACTTCAGCACTTTGCAGTTGCAGGCATTTTCTTAACGAGATCATCATGCAACTGCCTTGCTTTTCACATATTATTGCCTGCGAAACAGTATCTACTGCTAACTGTTTCGTTGATCCACACCATCAACAAATTTTCCACATCTTCCAGCACTTGCGATCTCTGTTTTGTGATCACATATGCACCTTTCGCAACAACAGCTCCTTGATTTTACGGTATTTCCCTTGGCCACAATGGTAGCGATGGTAGAATAGGCTTTACCATACAGCCTGGCCAGCTCAGTGATACGCACTCCACTTTCATATTTTTCTATTATCTCCTTCAGTTCTACTGTATTTCTGAGCCTCTTTACCACAGGCTTAACACTAGGAGCTTTCCTTGGACCCATGGTAGCTTATTTAGCAGTTGCAAGCACTAAAACCAGTGGAATAATGACAATATACTGGTATGAATGTGTGGGTGGAGTGGGTGGTGGTCGCTCTCGCTTGTAAACAATAGCACACTGATGTTCCCTGGAGTGCCCACACAGCTGGGCGCCACGCGGACGCGTCCGGGACGAATATCATAAACCGAAGCAATCATTGTAAATGGAGTTACTATTTTCACGTAAAAATGTATCGCTAACCGAATTTATCGCTATCCAACGCCATCGTTAACCGAGGTATGACTGTACCTTGAAATTGAGCTCAAAGTAGCTGAAATGTTTGATTTTTGCCGATGTTCAAGAGTAAACAAATAATAATAATAATGATAATATGTATAATATAATAATTATATACGTAGTAATATATGTATTATAATATAAATTATTATAATACGTATTATAATATAAATTATTATAATACGTATTATAATACGTATTATAATATAAATTATTATAATACGTATTATAATATAAATTATTATAATTGTGTTAATACGTACGTACAGTGCGTATTAACACAATTATAAATACATAATAAATAATAAATAACAGAATAATAAATAACATTTACTTACCTTTATTGAAGAGAGTTGCTGGCATCTGGAAGATAGGAGGAGGACAGGGTGGAGGGGTTAGTGTTTGGAAGGAGAATCCCCCTCCATAAGGACTTCAGGTATTAAAACCCTATCTGGGGTTACTTCCCTTCTTGATTTTTTAATGCCACTAGGACCAGCTTGAGAGTCACTGGAACCCTGCCTCGAGAAATAACTCTCAAGAGTGCTCTGTTTCTGGTGCCTCTAACATTTTCCTGAAGTGCAACATGGCTCTGTCACTGAACTGGTTGCAGAGATGGCTTATTTCAGCTTGCTCAGGGTGGTGTTTTTCAACAAATGTCTGCAACTTAGTGTTATGTTATTTTCCCTTTACTTTGATGTTATGGTTCCACTACATGGTCTAGCATGGGGTATTTACTTAAAGGTCTTATAGTCTAGGGTGATACTTACATTCATGATTAGCTGGGCCATCTCAATTTTTTCACCAGTCCTCTCAAAAGGTTATTTAAACCACTATTATATATAAATATAATCTATTGTGAGAGATATATACAAATCTTAATCATAACACCATCCCACAGGCATCTCCAAACCACATGGTCCACCTCCACACTTAATACCCCCTTTTCTCAACATCACTCCTACCCTCAGTGTCTTGACACACTGTAACTCATAGGTTATGATGGCGTGTAGGTTATGGTGGTGTGTAGACCAAGTGTTTACAGTGAAACATATAGGTGAACAGTATTTGGATAAGGGTAAAGAGGTTTTTGTGGCATTTATGGATTTGGAAAAGGCGTATGATAGGGTGGATAGGGGGGCAATGTGGCAGATGTTGCAGGTGTATGGAATAGGAGGTAGGTTACTGAAAGCAGTAAAGAGTTTTTATGAGGATAGTGAGGCTCAAGTTAGAGTGTGTAGGAGGGAAGGGGACTATTTCCCAGTAAAAGGGGGCCTTAGACAAGGATGTGTGATGTCACCGTGGTTGTTCAATATATTTATAGATGGGGTTGTAAGAGAAGTGAATGCGAGGGTCTTGGCAAGAGGTGTGGGGTTAAAAGATAAAGAATTAAATACAAAGTGGGAGTTGTCACAGTTGCTTTTTGCTGATGGCACTGTGCTTTTGGGAGATTCTGAAGAGAAGTTGCAGAGGTTGGTGGATGAATTTGGTGGGTGTATAAAAGAAGAAAATTGAAAGTGAATATAGGAAAGAGTAAGGTGATGAGGATAACAAAAAGATTAGGTGACAAAAGATTGGATATCAGATTGGAGGGAGAGAGTATGGAGGAGGTGAATGTATTCAGATATTTGGGAGTGGACATGTCAGCAGATGGGTCTATGAAGGATGAGGTGAATCATAGAATTGATGAGGGAAAAAGGGTGAGTGGAGCACTTCGGAGTCTGTGGAGACAAAGAACTTTGTCCATGGAAGTAAAAAAGGGAATGTATGAGAGTATAGTTATACCAACACTCTTATATGGGTGTGAAGCATGGGTGATGAATGTTGCAACGAGGAGAAGGCTGGAGGCAGTGGAGATGTCATGTCTGAGGTCAATGTGTGGTGTGAATATAATGCAGAGAATTCAGAGTTTGGAAATTAGAGAGGTGGGGATTACCAAAACTATTATCCAGAGAGCTGAGGAGGGGTTGTTGAGGTGGTTCGGACATGTAGAGAGAATGGAACGAGACAGAATAACTTCGAGAGTGTATAAATCTGTAGTGGAGGGAAGGTGGGGTAAGGGTCGGCCTAGGAAAGGTTGGAGGGAGGGGGTAAAGGAAGTTTTGTGCGAGGGCTTGACTTCCAGCAAGCAGTGTGAGCGATTTGATAGGAGTGAATGGAGACAAATGGTTTTAATACTTGACGTGCTGTTGGAGTGTGAGCAAAGTAACATTTATGAAGGATTCAGGAACGGCAGGCCCGGGCTTGAGTCCTGGAGATAGGAAGTACAGTGTCTGCACTCTGAAGGAGGGGTGTTAATGTTGCAGTTTTATAACTGTAGTGTAAAGCACCCCCCTGGCAAGACAGTGATGGAGTGAATGATGAAAGTTTTTCTTTTGGCCACCCTGCCTTGGTGGGAATCGGCCGATGTGTTAATAAAAAAATAAAATAAATAATCATCTCCCATTCTGGTCCTTGGGACTGGACCAACTAATCTGCTATCAGCTTGCTGAAGGGTCCACCTGGTGCTGAAATAGGCTGAAGGGAACAGGTTTAATACCCTGACTAGGCTTCCTATAAATTGACAGACATGATAGGTCTTACTATATTCTTCGACAGTCTCCCACAGCTGAGGCCTGAAGAAATGCCTGGAAACCTTGGACATCATCATCATCATCTGGTGACAAAACCCTTGTTCTCCTTCCCTTGGTACAACAAACAGAAGCAACTTATTTGTAAGAGTTTCCCTTGAAGTGAAAGCACTTATTTAATGGTGAAACCTCTTCCTTATCCACAGCTGAGGCTCTGATCAGTGTGACATTATTCTCCTGTACAGAAATTAATGCACCTTAGTAGGTGCAGCCTCTCTCCCACTACCTAACTGATCTATGCTCCAATCATGCTCAGCTCTGGTTGGAACATCCTTTTCTTCAGTTGACTGCAGTTCAACATCAGAACACAGTGTTTCCAGACTTAAGCCCTCATCATCCTCATGAGAAATATCATGAAGACTATTGATAGCATGATCAGAGCCAATCTTCTCATGGTGGAAACCAGCAGGGGAAAGGTTTGGAGGGTCTTCTAGCCTTCTCCTCCCAAACTTTGGGACTTGGTTTCCCCCAACTAGTTGTTCCTCAATGTCTAACAGGCCCATTACATTATTCCCCAATAAGAGGTTGGGCACCCTCGAAGGGAATCTCATCTGGGAAAAACTACAGGGGAGATAGCCAACTTGGGATTCAGATTCTACCCATAACTTGTGTACAGGTGTTCTTATGGTCAAACCCGTAATACCTTTCAAAAAATATCTTTCCCAGTATAGGTATCATTAGACACTGGTAGCACTCCAGCACGTAGAAAGGGGTAGGTGCTACATCCATCTTATCAAGACAACTTAGACCTACTACAAAATACATGTATCCTGGGATCTAGATCCAAAGGTTCCCGTCACCTTGCCTT